>WNWK01057337.1:0-10768 GCA_009830355.1 Cherax destructor
AAAATAAGATTGGGCAATGAAGTATAAAAAGTAAAGAATAGGGCAATAATGATAATGAGGATTTTAAATTGAAATAATAGTTAATTAATAAAAATGTAACAATGATAAAAGTGTATAAAATTGGTAAAAATTAAGGCAGTTATAAGGTAAACACTGTAAAAATAAGGTTGTAATAAGGTAAGTACTGCACAATACAGTACAATAAAAAAGTTTTAAAGTATGGCACTAAGTTAACTTTGACAATTTACTGTCAATTGTCAATTGTAGTGAAAACTAGGGTTTGTAGAGGTTAAACTGATAAAGAAATTATTTTAATAACACTAATCGCGGAAAGTGAGTACAGACTGCATTATTCGAGGTTAGTGAGGCCAGAATCTCTGAGGAACTTTTTCAGCTCATGTTCAGTAGAAATAGTATATCTCCTCCCTGTTGGCTCTTTTTTAACAGCAATTTTTCCATCTCTTGCAAAGCATTGGTGAATTTTCCAGCCATTTCGTAACTTTCTTAGTCTGTAAAGGAGATTTTGCCGCAGTTTGGTCAGGCATTCGTTTACATACACCTCACTTTTCATGGTAATAGCAGTATTTAGAAGATTATTTATCTGAGATCTACAGTTGAATTTTAGTATTACGAATTTTTTTCCAGGTTGGTGTCCTATCACTTTACATTCCTTTATGTCATCACTTGGTATGTTAAGACGAAGATGGTCTTGGATGAGTTGTAAGGTGGTTTGTTTACATGTTACCTGAGTTATAGTTGCTGGAAGATGTTTGCTGTTCACTACAACTGAGTCAGATAGTTGTTGTTGGTCGAAGTGGTCTTGAAAATTGTTCATAAAATTTGTAAGTTGTAAGTCCACTCTTTCTCTTTCATTCTTGATGTCGGTGGTCAGGTGTGTAACTTGCTCTTTCAGGCGGGTGATGGAGTCCTCTGATTGGATGTGGATAACACCAGGAGGCAGCTCAGATGAAAACTCGCACACACATGAACTTTTAAATCTCTGCACCAAATTCACCTTAAACCAGCAAATAGTAGAGCCTAAATGATTAGAGAATACGCTGGACCTCATCTTCACCAACAATGATGATCTGATACGAAATGTCATCATATCAAAAACAATATACTCAGATCACAACATAATAGAGGTCCAGACATGTATGAGGGGAGCCCCAGATCAACAAAATGTGATCAGTCGCGAGGGAGCCTTCTCCAAATTCAAGTTCAATAACAAAAAAATAAGGTGGGACCAAGTAAACCAAGTCCTAAATGTTATAAACTGGGAAGATAGCCTAAGCATCACGGATCCTAACCTATGTCTAGAACAAATTAACTCTGTGGCACTTGAGGTTTGCTCAAGGCAAATTCCCTTAAGGAAAAGGAGGAGAAGATGTAAACTAGAGAGAGGCGCTCCCTATACAGGCGAAAGCAAAGAATAACAGAGCGGCTACAAGAGGCCAATATATCTGAAATACGAAGGGAGACACTAGTCAGAGAAATAGCAAACATCGAATTAAAACTAAAGGAATCTTACAGGAATCAAGAAACGCGGGAAGAACTAAAAGCCATAAATGAAATTGAAAGAAACCCAAAGTATTTCTTTTCTTATGCAAAATCAAAGTCGAGAACAACAACAAGTATTGGGCCCCTACTTAAACGGGATGGATCCTACACAGATGACAGCAAGGAAATGAGTGAGTTACTAAAGTCCCAGTATGACTCAGTTTTTAGCGAGCCGCTAACCAGACTGAAAATCGAAAACCTAAATGAATTTTTTATGAGAGTGCCACAGAACTTGACAGACGCATGACTATCTGACATCACCCTGACGCCAAATGACTTCGAAAAGGCCAAAAATGACATGCCCATGCACTCCGCTCCAGGCCCAGACTCATGGAACTCCGTGTTCATCAAGAACTGCAAGAAGCCCCTATCACGTGCTTTTAACATCCTATGGAGAGGGAGCATGGACACTGGGGTCGTCCCGCAGTTACTAAAAACAACAGACATAACCCACAAAGGGGCAGTAAAGCAATAGCAAAGAACTGCAGACCAATAGTGCTAACGTCCCATATCATAAAAATCTTTGAAAGGGTTCTAAGAAGCAAGATCGCCACTCATCTTGTTACCCATCAATTGCACAACCCAGGACAGCACGGGTTTAGAGCAGGTAGCTCCTGTCTGTCCCAACTACTGGACCACTACGACGAGGTCCTGGATGATCTAGAAGACAAACAGAATGCAGATGTTATATACACAGACTTTGCAAAAGCCTTTGAGAAGTGTGACCATGGTGTAATAGCACACAAAATGCGTGATAAAGGAATAACAGGAAAAGTTGGTAGATGGATCTATAATTTCCTAACAAGCAGAACACAAAGAGTAGTAGTCAACAGAGTAAAGTCTGAGGCAGCTACTGTGAAAAGCTCTGTTCCACAAGGCACAGTACTCGCTCCCATCCTGTTCCTCATCCTCATATCGGACCTAGACAGGGATATAAGCCACAGTGCCGTGTCTTCCTTTGCAGATGACACCCGAATCTGTATGACAGTGTCCACCGTTGAAGACACTGCAGGACTCCAAGCAAACATAAACCAAATCTTTAAATGGGCTGCAGAAGACAATATGAAGTTCAATGATGAGAAATTTCAATTACTCAGATACGGAAAACGTGAGGAAATTAAAATCTCATCGGAGTACAAAACTAATTCACACACAACCTGCACATATAAAAAGAGAGGAGCTTACGACGACGTTTCGGTCCGACTTGGACCATTTACAAAGTCACACTAAATCACAGAACAAGTGGAAGGGATATATATAGGCAGGCAGACAGGGGAGGGCACAAGGGAGTGGGGTAATAATAGAGGTAGTAGTAGAAGTGGTAGTAGAAGTAGTAGTGGAGACAGTCATATTCTAGGAAAGGAGCACTGCAATGAAGCTGGCGGCCCGCGTGGGTAGGACAAGAACACAGAGAGGAAAAGGCGAATAAAATAGGACAAAATAAGGCAAAAGAAAATAAAAAAAACTCATAGGAGAAAAAGGAGAAGGGGAAGAGATGAAAGGGGAAGGAATCAGGTTAAGTCACGGGTGTTCTGAAGTTTGGAGCATTTAACAATGTAATGGGAGAGGAAAGCATCAACAGAGACAAAGCCAGGGCTAAGATTCATACAGGGAAAGTTGTGTATAAGGGAGGATTCAACCAGGCGGCGACTATGAAAGTTGGACGTAGGGTAGACAGTTTTAGCAGAAGACCAATCAATAGGATGACTGTGATCTCTTACATGACAGAAAAGAGCCTTATTAGTGTCGGCAAGCCTAACACTATTTTTGTACTCCCTGAGTCTGTCAGAAAGAGATCGGCCAGTTTCTCTGAAGTACTGAAGAGGTGCGGGTTGTGTGTGTATTGTTCCAGTCACGGTATTGTGCCTTTTTTTTATTTACAAAACTAATTCTAACCACACAATAGAGCGAAAAACTAATGTCAAAGACCTGGGAGTGATCATATCAGAGGATCTCACCTTCAAGGACCATAACACCGTAGCAATCGCATCTGCTAGAAAAATGACAGGATGGATAATGAGAACCTTCAAAACCAGGGATCCCAAGGCCATGTTGACACTTTAGAGATCGCTTGTTCTATCTAGGCTGGAATATTGCTGCACACTAACTGCATATTTCAAGGCGGGTGAAATTGCTGACCTGGAAAATGTGCAGAGAACCTTCACGGCACGCATAACTGCGATAAACCACCTCAATTACTGGGAACGCTTGAAGTTCCTAAACCTGTACTCTCTAGAATGCAGGCGGGAGAGATACATTATTATATACACGTGGAAAATTCTCGAGGGATTAGTACCAAACTTGCACACGAGAATCACTCCCTACGAAAGCAAAAGACTCGGCAGGCGATGTAACATCCCCCCAATGAAAAGCAGGGGTGCCCCTAGCACGCTGAGGGACAACACAATAAGTGTCAAGGGCCCAAGATTGTTCAACTGCCTCCCAGCATACATCAGGGGGATTACCAACAAACCCCTGGCTGTCTTCAAGCAGGCACTGGACAGGCCCCTAAAGTCGGTACCTGACCAGCCAGGCTGTGGTTCGTACATTGGACTGCGTGCGGCCAGCAGTAACAGCCTGGTTGATCAGGCTCTGGTCCAACATGAGGTCTGGTCACAGACCGGGCCGCAGGGGCGTTGACCTCTGGAATTCTCTCCAGGTAAACTCCAGGTAAACACAAGTTTATAAACGACAACCAGCACGGTTTCAGGGAAGGAAAATCCTGTGTCACAAACCTACTGGAGTTTTATGACAAGGTAACAGAAGTAAGACACGAGAGAGATTGGTGGATAGACTGCATTTTCTTGGACTGCAAGAAGGCGTTCGACACAGTTCCTCACAAGAGGTTAATGCAAAAGCTAGAGGATCAGACACACGTAAGAGGAAAGGCACTGCAATGGATCAGATAATATCTGACAGGGAGGCAACAACGAGTCATGGTACGTGACGAGGTGTCAGAGTGGGCACCTGTGACGAATGGGGTTCCACAAGGGTCAGTCCTGGGACCGGTACTCCTTTTGGTATATGTGAATGACATAACGGAAGGGATAGACTCAGAAGTGTCCCTGTTTGCAGATGATGTGAAGTTAATGAGAAGAATTAAATCAGTCGAGGATCAGGCAGGACTACAAAGAGACCTGGACAGGCTACAAGCCTAGTCCAGTAACTGGCTCCTTGAATGCTAAAGTCCTAAATGTTATAAACTGGGAAGATAGCCTAAGCATCACGGATCCTAACCTATGTCTAGAACAAATTAACTCTAAAGTCATGAAGATCGGGGAAGGGCAAAGAAGACCACAAACAGAGTATAGGCTGGGTGGCCAAAGACTGCTAACCTGCCTCAAGAAAAAGATCTTGGGGTGAGTATAATACCGAGCACATCTCCTTAGGCGCACATTAACCAGATAACAGCTGCAGCACATGGGCGCCTGGCAAACCTGAGAATAGCGTTCCGATACCTCAGCAAAAAATCGCTCAAGACTCTGTACATCGTGTACGTCAGGCCCATACTAGAGTATCCAGCACCAGTTTGGAACCCACACCTGGTCAAACACGTCAAGAAATTAGAGAAAGTGCAAAGGCTTGCAACAAGGCTAGTTCCAGAGCTAAGGGGAATGTCCTACAAAGAGAAATCGGCCTGACGACACTGGAGGACAGGAGGGTTAGGGGAGACATGATAACAACATACAAAATACTGCGAGGAATAAATATGATGGAGAGAGACAGGATGTTCCAGAGATGGGACACAGAAACAAGGGGTCACAACTGGAAGTTGAAGACTCAGATGAGTTAAAGGGATGTTAGGAAGTATTTCTTCAGTCATAGAGTTGTAGGGAAGCGGAATAGTCTGGCATATGATGTAGTGGAGGCAGAAACCATACATAGTTTTAAGACGCGGTATGATAAATCTCATGGATCAGGGAGAGAGAGAACTTAGTAGCGATCACTGAAGAGGCGGGATCAGATACTATGCCTCGACCCCTGCAACCACAAATAGGTGAGTACACATACACAACCACACACACACAGTGTGTGCACTGTCACAGTGGGCACCTGTGACGTTCGGCGTTCCGCAGGGGTCAGTCCTAGGACCAGTGTTATTCTTGGTATATGTAAATGACATGACAGATGGGATAGACTCAGAAGTGTCTCTGTTCGCAGATGATGTGAAATTAATGAGGAGAATCACATCGGAGGAGGACCAAGCAGGACTTCAAACAGACCTGGACAAGCTTGACATCTGGACTAGCAAATGGCTTCTCGAATTCAATCCCACCAAATGCAAAGTCATGAAGATCGGAGAAGGGCAAAGAAGACCGCTGACAGAGTACAGGCTAGGCGGACAAAGGCTACAAACCTCGGAAAAGGAGAAAGACCTTGGGGTGAGTATAACGCCAAGCACGTCTCCGGAGGCACACATCAACCAGATAACTGCGGCAGCATATGGGCGACTGGCAAACCTAAGATTAGCGTTCCGTTACCTTAACAAGGAATCGTTCAAGACACTGTACACCGTGTACGTCAGGCCCATACTAGAATATGCAGCACCAGTCTGGAACCCACACCTGGTCAAGCACGTAAAGAAACTAGAGAAAGTGCAAAGGTTTGCGACAAGGTTAGTTCCACAACTCAGGGGTCTGTCCTATGAAGAAAGGTTGAGGGAAATAGGACTAACAACACTGGAGGAAAGAAGGGTCAGAGGAGACATGATAACGACATACAAAATACTGCGGGGAATCGACAAGGTAGACAGTGACAGGATGTTCCAGAGAGGGAACACAGAAACAAGGGGACACAACTGGAAGCTGAAGACTCAGATGAGTCAAAGGGATGTTAGGAAGCATTTCTTCAGCCACAGAGTAGTCAGGAAGTGGAATAGTCTAGAGAAAGATATAGTGGAGGCAGAAACCATACATAATTTTAAGACAAGGTATGATAAAGCTCATGGAGCAGGGAGAGCAGAGACCCAGTAGTGGGCAGCGAAGAGGCGGGGCCAGGAGCTGAGTCTCGACCCCTGCAACCACAATTAGGTGAGTACAATTAGGTGAGTACACATGGAGTTTACCTGGAGAGGGTTTCGGGGGTCAACGCCCCCGCGGCTCGGTCTGAGACCAGGCCTCGTATAGGACCAGGGTCTGATCAACCAGGCTGTTACACTGGCCGCACGCAAACTGACGTACGAACCTCAGCCTGGTTGGTCAGGTACTGACTTTAGGTGCCTGTCCAGTGCCTTCTTGAAGACTGCCAGGGGTCTATTGGTAATCCCCTTTATGTATGCTGGGAGGCAGTCGAACAGTCTTGGGCCCCGGACACTTACTGTGTTGCCTCTCAGTGTACTCGTGGCGCCCCTGCTTTTCATTGGTGGAATGTTGCATCTCATGCCGAATCTTTTGCTTTCATGGTGTGTGATTTTTGTGTACATGTTTGGTACTAATCCCTCTAGGGTTTTCCGAGTATAAATTACCATGTAACTCTCTCGCCTGTGTTACAGGGAATACAAATGAAGGGCTTTCAACCGTACCCAGTAATTTAGGTGCCTGCCAAAGATACTTGTAAGTCAGCCGGAACCTGGCAGTAGTGTCATCCAAGTCTGCTTATTTTGTGTGATAAATTATTTAAAATCGACGAGTTGAAGATTGAGACACTTATGCAACATATGGGAATCATTATTGAAGAAACGTTTCGCCACACAGTGGCTTCAAATTGAAGAATTTCTTGTATCAAGATCCCATGATGTTGCAGTGTCTGACAGATGTGATAAATGGCTTAAAACCGACAAGTTGAAGATTGAGACACTTATGCAACATATGGGAAGCCACTGTGTGGCGAAACGTTTCTTCAATAATGATTCCCATATGTTGCATAAGTGTCTCAATTTTCAACTTGTCGATTTTAAACCATTTATCACATCTGTCAGACACTGCAACATCATGGGATCTTGATACAAGGAATTAATCAACACTTATTCAATCTTTGGACGAAGACCTACTTACACTAGTGGATGGTTCCACTGTGATCCCGCCTCCTCCTGCTTCCACTCACCTGACTACAGTATATAAGCCACTTCTACGGCCCTGTGCTGTACTTTCTACAAGAGTGATGGACTGAACACATCGACTCCAGGCCGAGGGACTGATTACCTCAAACTCCTCCTCTCCTTACACCTTTTTGCTTTGTATTGGACTGATGAAGCCACTGTGTGGCGAAACGTTTCTTCAATAAACATACCCATAAGTTGCATAAGTGTCTCAATCTTCTGGCACCATAGACATGTGGCTCTCCCTACATAATAGAATGATGATAAATGGACTGACTGGTGTCAATCTCCCTGAGTCTTAAGTCAATAAAATTCAGTTGAAGTTCAAGATTGTAATCTACTCCCTCTTTCAAAGCATAAAACTTAGCCAATTCATCAGTTCTCTGATGCATCTGAAGACCAATGTGAGATGGAATCCACAGCATGTACACTCTGACTCCACTGTCCACAATCCTACCATACCTGTGTCTGGCTTCTGACACAAGCATGCCACAATTTATACTTAATGAGTTAAGAGCATTTATGGATGATAGAGAATCAGTTACAATTAATGTGTCATCCTTAGATACATGGACGCATTTGAGTGCAAGGAGGATGGCAAACAGTTTTGTCTGAAGATTAGAGGCACAATTATTGATGTGTGCTCTAATTTCTTTATGAGATCCATCACTCTGTATGACAACAGCAGCACTACCAGCTGCACCAGTGGATTAGTGAACAGAACCATCAACATAAATAATTTGTGTAAGAGTGTGTTGTGTGACTAAGTTATCAATACAGCTTAAGGCATCCTGTATTTTGGGAAAAAATGGAGATATGGTAGTTTGGAATGGGGTAATATTCCATGGAACGGAGAAGTGCAGCTGTTGCCTTACTTGACATATATCATGTATCTGGTTCATGCGGAGGTGGGTTCCAGTTTTTTCGATCCATCTGGAGGGTTGGTACCAGTGCTGAGGAAAGTTTGGAGGGCTTCTGTGCATGGGTTTGAATGGGCTTGCCTGAGCATATTAACCCCAATTAGGATATTTCTTTCAGTAACACGATCTCTGATGCTTGGAATATCAAGTTCTTTCTGCATATTTAAAATTTTGGCAGTACGAGGGCATCCTAAAATGATCCTCATTGCTTCGTTCTGCAGTTTTTCCAGCCCTCCAAGCTTCCAGTCAGACACAAGAGCAAGTAGTGGCGCAGCATAATCAACCAATGATCTAATATAAGCAAGATACATCATTTTCACAATTTTAACATTAGCACCATACCTGGGGTGAAACCCTGCCACAACTCTAAGTGCTCTCAGCGACAAAGTCTCGTTACAACAAGTCCTGTATCTGGTTTCATATAGAAGAGACCCATCATGCAACTGGATATGGCCAGGTTAAATCACCACCACCAGATGTATACCAAACGAAATGTAAACTTTGTCAGTTGGACTATTGTCACACCCTGCGTCATTACCTACTGGAGTGTGATAAAATTAATGAATTCAGAAACAACTCACTCAGAAATGTTTAAGATATGTCAAAGTATTTTATCCACAGTGGTATATTACAGACCATTCTGGAAAGATACTCTGACTTTGCTCACTGTAAATAAATAAAGCATTACCACGTGTGTGTGTGTGTGTGTGTGTGTGTGAGTAAGTGTCTGTGTGTGTGTTTGTGTGTGTGTGTGAGTGTGTGTGTGTGTGTGTGTGTGTGTGTGTGTGTGTGTGGTGTGTGTGTGTGTGTGTGTGTGTGTGTGTGTGTGTGTGTGTGTGTGAGTAAGTGTCTGTGTGTGTGTTTGTGTGTGTGTGTGTGTCTGTTAGTTACCATTGTGTCCTAGGCACATGTCGATTAGACACTAGGCCTGTTGTATGTGTGTGTGTGTGTGTGTGTGTGTACTCACCTAGTTGTACTCACCTAGTTGTGGTTGCAGGGGTCGAGACATAGCTCCTGGCCCCGCCTCTTCACTGGCCGCTACTGGGTCACTCTCCCTGCGCCATGAGCTTTATCATACCTCTTCTTAAAGCTGTGTATGGAACCTGCCTCCACTACATCGCTTCCCAAGCTATTCCACTTCCCGACTACTCTGTGACTGAAGAAATACTTCCTAACATCCCTGTGATTCATCTGAGTCTTCAACTTCCAACTGTGTCCCCTTGTTGCTGTGTCCCATCTCTGGAACATTCTGTCTCTATCAACCTTGTCAATTCCTCTCAGTATCTTATATGTCGTTATCATGTCCCCCCTATCTCTCCTGTCCTCCAGTGTCGTCAGGTCGATTTCCCTTAACCTCTCCTCGTAGGACATACCCCTTAGCTCCGGGACTAGTCTTGTTGCAAACCTTTGCACTTTCTCTAGTTTCTTTACGTGCTTGGATAAATGTGGGTTCCAAACTGGTGCTGCATACTCCAGTATGGGCCTAACGTACACAGTGTACAGGGTCCTGAACGATTCTTTATTAAGATGTCGGAATGCTGTTCTTAGGTTTGCTAGGCGCCCGTATGCTGCAGCAGTTATTTGGTTGATGTGCGCCTCAGGAGATGTGCCTGGTGTTATACTCACCCCAAGATCTTTTCCTTGATTGAAGTTTGTAGTCTCTGGCCCCCTAGACTGTACTCCGTCTGCGGTCTTCTTTGCCCTTCCCCAATCTTCATGACTTTGCACTTGGTTGGGTTGAACTCCAGGAGCCAATTGCTGGACCAGGCTTGCAGCCTATCCAGATCCCTTTGTAGTTCTGCCAGGTCCTCTTCCGATTGAATTCTTCTCATCAACTTCACATCATCTGCAAACAGGGACACTTCGGAGTCTATTCCTTCCGTCATGTCGTTCACAAACACCAGAAACAGCACCGGTCCTAGGACTGACCCCGTGGCACCCCACTCGTCACCGGCGCCCACTCTGACACCTCGCCACGAACCATGACTCGCTGCTGTCTTCCTGACAGGTATTCCCTGATCCATTGTAGTGCCTTCCCTGTTATCCCTGCCTGGTCCTCCAGCTTCTGCACTAATCTCTTGTGTGGGACTGTGTCAAACGCCTTCTTACAGTCCAAGAATATGCAATCTACCCACCCTCTCTCTCTTGTCTTACTGCTGTCACCCTGTCATAGAACTCCAGTAGGTTTGTGACACAGGATTTCCGTCCCTGAAACCGTGTTGGCCTTCGTTGATAAGCTCATTCCTTTCTA
>WNWK01057338.1:0-10767 GCA_009830355.1 Cherax destructor
ACCCTACCAAATTCATCCACCAACCTCTCAAATTCTCTTCAGAATCTCCCAAAAAAACGTGTCATCAGCAAAAAACAACTGTGACAACTCCCCCTTTGTTTTAATTCTTTATCTTTTAACCCCCACCTCTTGCCAAGACCCCCGCATTCACTTCTCACAACCCCCTCTATAAATATATTAAAACGGTTTACATCACATCCTTGAAAAGGGCCCCCACGGGAAATGTCCCCCTTTCCCCCCTACACACCCAACGGGGCCCCACTATCCTCATAAAAACTCTTCACTGCTTTCAGAAACCCTTACCTCCTATTCCATACACCTGCAACATCTGCCACATTCCCCCCTACCCACCCTATCATACGCCTTTTCCAAATCCATAAATCCCAAAAAAACCTCTTTACCCTTATCCAAATACTGTTCACCTATATGTTTCACTGTAAACACTTGGTCTACACACCCCCTACCTTTCCTAAAGCCCCCCTTTTTCATCTGCTATCCTGCTTTCTGTCTTACTCTTAATTCTTTCAATAACACTCTACCATACACTTTACCAGGTACACTCAACAGACTTATTCCTATAATTTTTGCACTCTCTTTTGTCCCCTTTACTTTATACAAAGGAACAATACAAGCTTCTGCCAATCCCTAGGTACCTTACCCTCTTCCATACATTTATTAAATAATAGCACTAACCACTCCAAAACTATATCCCACCTGCTTTTAACATTTCTATCTTTATCCCATCAATCCCAGCTGCCTTACCCCCTTTCATTCTCCCACTGCCTCACAAACTTCCCCCACACTCACAACTGGCTCTTCCACACTCCTACAAGATGTTATTCCTCCTTGCCCTATACACGAAATCACAGCTTCCCTGTCTTCATCAACATTTAACAACATAAAAAATACAAATAATTTATTTTAAGTAATATTAAATCAATTCAAGCTGATTTATGAATTATTTAGTAGAATTTGGCTTAAAAAAATATGTTAGTTCAGGTTAGGTTATGTGAGATTTCTAGTTAGGTTTGGTCAAAAATACTTTTTAACATCATTGTCAATGGTCAATGAAAAATATGTATCAGCATAAAAAAATTTTGGGGGAAAAGTCCAATGTTTAGCGAAGTTTGGCAAGTTCAGCTTACTAACATGACATATATTAGTTACTAATTATCAAAGGTATTTATCAAAAAACACTTGGCCTTTTGTGTGTATGTGTATTTTCCTATTTCTGGCTGCAGGGGTCGATTCATAACTCTTGGCCCTGCCTCTTCACTTTTCACTATTACTAGGTCTATTTCCCCCCTTGCTCCTTGAGCTTTATCATATCTCTTCTTAAAACTATGTATGGATCCTGCCTCTACTATATCCTTCTACAGATTGTTCCACTTCCTGACAACTCTATGACTGAAGAAATACTTCATTATTTTCCCCTGTATTCATTTGATTTTTCAATTTCCAGGGGAGTCCTTGCTTTTTTCCAATCTCCAAAACATCCTGTCCCTATCCACCTCATCAATTCCTCTCATTATTTTATATTTTGTTATCATGTCCTCCCTATCCTTCCTGTCCTCCCAAAGTCTTTGGGTTGATTTCCCCCTTTAAACCCCTCCTCGTAGGACATACCCCTTAGCTCCAGGACTAGTTTTTTTGAAAGCCTTTGCATTTTTTCTAATTTCTTGATGTGTTTACCAGGTGTGGGTTCCTAAGGTGGGGTACCCCCAATATGGGCCCGGGAAAAAACGGTGTACAGTCTTGAACTACATATTCCTCACTCAGGTGTTAAAACACTATTCTCAGGTTTGGCAGGGGGGCTTATATGCTGCAGCAGTTATTTGGTTGATGTTTTTGGGATGTGCTCGATATTATATTCCCCCCAAAATCTTTTTCCTTGAGTGAGGTTTGCAGTCTTTGGCCCCCCAGCCTATACTCTGCCCTTCTTCTTTGATCTTCCCCAATCTTCATGACTTTGCACTTGCGGGGGTTTAAAACTCCTGGAGCCATTTGTTGAAAAGCTTCGGCCTGTTAGACAACCTTGTAGTCCTACCGGGTCCTCATCAATTTAATTCCCCAATTAGCTTAAATCGTCTGCAAAGGGACCCTAAAACTTCCCTTCTGTCATGTCATTCACATACACCAGAAAAAAGCACTGGCACTAGGAGGGGCCCCTTGTGGAACCCACTCTGACCCCCTTGTCACATACCATCACTTTGCCCTTTGGTCAGGTATTCTCGATCCATTGCAGTGCCTTTCCTGTTATTCCTGCCTGCTCCTCTAGCTTTTGCACTAATCTTTTTCATGTGGAACTGTGTAAAAAGCCTTTTTACAGTCCAAAAAAATTTAAGTCTACCCACCCCTCCCCTTTTCCCCCCCTTTACTTCTGTCCCTTGTCACCATAAAACTCCAGTAGGTTTGTGACAAAAGGTTTCTCTTCCCTAAAACTGTGCGGGTTTTCCCGTATATAAGCTCTTTCCCTTTCTAGGTGGTCCACTAGTTTTTTCCTGATAAACTTCTCCCATGACTTTGCATATTATACATGTCAGTGACACTAGCCTGTAGTTTAATGCTCTTGAATCCCCTTTTTTAAAGTTGGGACTACATTTGTGTCTTCCAAAATGAGGTGTGGGCAGCAAATTCAATAATCTGTATTTCTACAAGTACATGTCAGTCAACCCTCCTTTTTTTGTCTTAATCCTTTCCTAGGATGACTAAAACTGAAATCGAAAAACAAACCATTTTCCCCATGAAATAATGGAAATTCAATTAATCTGTTCCAGAAACCCAGAAGTTTAAAAAAAAAAAATTGGGGTTTTAAACCCCTTTAAAATGTAAAAACGTGATATACTTTAGGGTACTGCCCAAACGTGATCTACTTTTTTCTGTTTTTAACCTTCCCACGATAAGCCTGGTTGCCTGAGATTAGAGAAGGGGTCTGGCATTTGTGCAGTATTACAACATGGGGGAAATACAAACAAAATGCACTCTTATTTTAAAAAAAAAAAAAAAAAAAATTTCTCAAAATATTCGGTCAGTCCAGTGAACGTATATCAAAGTTTGGACAGTTTAAGGTTAAAAGATAGTTTTACATGCACAAATGAATGAACTCAATGTGACACTTCCCCTTTTAAAGCGTGTTGCTGGATGGAAGAGGGGGGAGGAGGGGAAGAGACCCTAATTTTTGGAAAAACCCCCATGGACTCAAACGCCCACTGGGGCCCTTCCCTTCTTTTTTTTACTGGAATGGAATTTTAAGTCACTCACCTGTAAACTAAATATGTATAGAGCTTTTTCGGGCATTTTTTAAAATTTCCCTAAAATGGGGGATATTTTTTTAACATGTTGTGAAAAGATTGCAAATTTTTCAGGGTGTTTTTCCCCAAAAAATAAACACCTCCTCCATTTTGAAAAATGTCCTTAATCTTTGAAGAAGGCCCACATCTCTCTTCCTCCTTCAATAAAGAAATTTTCCCTCAGATCTCTTTGATGCTCTTGCAGCTCTTCAGTGGTTAGATCTTCATTGTGGTCCTCCACCAACTTTCCACATCCTGGCTACTAAACCCCAACCCCATGCCCCCAATGGCAAATATTTTCCACAACTTCCATACTCCTCAGGGTCGGGCCCCAAAACCCCTTCAAAATCTCTTTTTGGACACAATCTAGCCACAACTTTAAAAGCAGAGTTCAACGCCCTAAAGTCATTTGCCAAGCTTTATCTATAACCTATCAATGGAAGATATTAAAGTATCCTTCCAGAATTTTTTAGGGTCAATGCAGTGTCATTGGTCACATCAAACACCTTTAAAACATTGCTTTGGTGTACATTTTTTTGAAGTTTGAAATGCCCTGCTGGTCCATGGGCGGGATAAGGAGGGTGTTGGAGGAAAGAACTTCACTGTTACAAATTTGAAATCCTTTTTGGTCTTCCAAGTCTTGAGGATGAGCAGGGCATTGTCCATTACCGGGAGGCACTTGGCTCAATTTATTGTCCAATAGATATTTCTTCCACTGGGGCCAAAACAATTAAACCATTCGGAAAATTTTTGTGACCCTGCCGGGTTTGATTTCCACATCACACAAAATTTACTCTTGTCAACACTGTATTTCTTGAACACTGGAGTTTCAGGTTACACCAGTAAAGGTTTCCCTTTGAAATCCCCCTAGTGCTACCACACAACATTAGGTTAGCCTGTCTTTCATAGGCTTGTGTCCTCGCATTGTCTTTTCCTCCTGTGTGATGTAGGTCCTCCTTGGCATTTTCTTAAAAAGAGGCCTGTTTCTAAATTAAACACTTGTTGGGGTTTGAAATTTTCAGCCTCCATATTTTTTAAAATCACGCACTTTTTTGGCCCTTGTTTATCTGAACTGGCACCCCCCCCATGCCACAACCTGTATACTTTTCTTCTTGAATTTTAAACAGCCTTTTCTGGTAAAATTATCAACATCAAATCATCACTGGTTCCAGGCATTTTCTTGAAAAGATGGTATGTAAATTTTGCTTTTTCCAAAATTTAAAGCTTTAAAAACTGTCACCCTAGCAGTTTTCGTTTTCCCACCAACAACAATTTCTCCATATTTTCCATTTTTGTGATCTCTGTTTCATTATTGTATTCCCCCCTTTGAACTTGCTTCAGTGATTTCTTTTTTCTTAGCCACAATGGAACCGATGGTTGTTTGGGGGCCCTTTTTTTATCCTGGCGACCGGCTACGTACACCCCTATCTATTTTTCTATTACTATTTTTTTTTTAGTTCTATGGTGTTTTCTCACTTTCTTTTCCAAAGAACTGCCATAGAAAATTTCTTTGGGCCCCTTTGGGAGCTTTTTTAGTAGTCACACACAAAAACAAGGGCCAAAAAAAATGAATTGTTAATAAAAGTTTTGTATGAACTCCCGGGATGATGTTCATTCAAGCATAAACAATTCACTGCGTGACAATGGGTTTGGAGGTGCGGGGGGCGGTCTTGCGGCCTTTGATGTGGGGGGACTGGTGGCAGGTTTGACCAAAAATGAAAACGGGGGAAAAATTTAAAAAAAACCCCGAAAACTGAAACCCGAAAACAGATACACAAAATGGAGGGTTATGTACAAGGTATACATGCCTAGCTGACATATACATAACTATATAAAAACACTTTGAAACAGAGTATTTTGGGCAAATTAAGTCAATTTTGTCCTGGGATCGACCCACCGTCGACTAACCCCAGGTCCCATTTTTCTGATGATAACATGAACAGGGTGTTTAAAAAACATCCCAATGTTTTCCAGCTGACCAGGAATTCAACTGCATCCTCAGGGGTGAGCTGAGTGGCCCGAATCGATCTGTGGGACCACACTGCCTCTGCTCCTTCTCGGGGCCCCAGGAGAATTTTGGTCTGCCTTTTTATCCCAGTTCACAGCACCCTCTTCACCTTAGTTTTTAGTGTGTCCAGCCCCTTTTGGGGTACCCTTCCATCCCGGTTTTCTGGAGTTCTTTCTGTCTCCACTGAAAATAATTTTTTTAAAATTTTTGTTAGCTCTTTACATACTTTTCATTTTTGCGATCTCTCCTCCCTCTTTCCTAAGCCTGATTATCTCGTCCCTTTACTTTTTTTCCCCCTGATTGGGGAAACAGCTTTGGGTCAGATTTGGGTTTTTATTTTATTTTCCATTCCCTGGGCTTCCCCTTTCCCTTTAACTAATCTCCCTTATTTTGGGTCCCTTTTTCTGAAAAAGTTTTGCCCTTTTACCCTTTTGGGTTTAACCAAAGGCTTGTTCCCGTCTTCCCATTGTTTCTGTTGCCTTGGGGGCAACCCTCTGCTCTGCCTCTGCTTTTTGTGGTCAAGAATTCCATCATTTCATTTACTGTTTTTACCACTAGTTCTCTTTCCACTGTTCCTCATGCCTGTGAGACCCCCTTTTGTAGTTTGGCTTCTCCCTTCCTGCCGCGCTGCTTCTCTCTCCACTTTTAACTCTACAATGTATTCAAAGCTCAGGACCACATGACCACTAGCTCCAAAGGGCCTTACATATGTGATGTCCTCAATGTCTGAACTACTCAGGGTAAATGGAGGTCCAACCTTGCTGGTTTATCCTCTCCTCTCTCTCTGGTAGTGTCCCTAAGTGTTAATGCATGTGGCTTTCAAGACCATCTCCATCATCTTAGCTCTCCACATTTCTGGTCCCCCATATGGCTCTAGATTTTCGCAGTCAATCTCCTTGTGATTGAAATTACCCACAACTATAAACTTTGCCTACCTGCTTTTTTTTAGTTTAATAATTTTATTATGAACCCATACCCACCCTGTGGGTGGTAATCAAGATTACAGAGGTACATAATGGGTTCAGGGACTGGGCCACAAAGTTTTGATAGCTGAACAAGTAACAGTGGTAATGAACTATTTACATGTTTATATCTGGTCACTATTGTAATGAGTTATTTATGCAGACACTGCCCTACCTGCATGGGCCTTTCTGGCCACTTCAGCTAGTGTGCCCATCATTGCTCTATTGCTCTCATCATACTCTTGTCTTGGTCTCCTGCTGTGGCTGTACTCACCTACTTGTGGTTGCAGGGTCGATTCACAGCTCCTAGCCCTGCCTCTTCACTGGTCGCTACTAGGTCACTCTTCTTGCTCCATGAGCTTTATCATACCTCTTCTTAAAGCTATGTATGGATCCTGCCCACTACATCACTTCCCAGACTATTAAACTTCCTGACAACTCTGTGACTGAAGAAATACTTCCTAACATCCCTGTGATTCATCTGAGTCTTCAACTTCCAACTGTGACCCCTTGTTGCTGTGTCCCATCTCTGGAACATCCTGTCTCTGTCCACCTTGTCGATTCCTCTCAGTATTGTATATGTCGTTATCATATCCCCCTATCTCTCCTGTCTTCCAGTGTCGTCAGGTCGATTTCCCTTAACCTCTCCTCGTAGGACATGCCCCTTAGTTCTGGGACTAGTCTTGTTGCAAACCTTTGCACTTTCTCTAGTTTCCTTAAATGCTTGACTAGGTGAGGGTTTCCCAAAACTGGCACTGCATCTCCAATATAGGCCTAATGTACACAGTGTACAGGATCCTGAATGACTCCTTATTAAGATGTCAGAATGCTGTTCTTAGGTTTGCCAACCGCCCATATGCTGCAGCAGTTATTTTGTTGATGTGCACCTCAAAGGTGCCCGGTGCTATGTGTGTTTTGTGTACTCACCTATTTGTGGTTGCAGGGGTCGAGTCATAGCTCCTGGCCCTGCCTCTTCACTGATTGCTACTAGGTCCTCTCTCTCCCTGCTCCATGAGTAGTACTCACCTAATTGTGGTTGCAGGGGGGCGGACTCAGCTTCTGGCCCCCCCTCTTCGCTGTCTGCTACTGGGTCTCTGCTCTCCCTGCTCCATGAGCTTTATCATACTCGTCTTAAAACTATGTATGGTTCCTGCCTCCACTATATCTTTCTCTAGACTATTCCACTTCCTGACTACTCTGTGGTGAAGAAATGCTTCCTAACATCCCTTTGACTCATCTGAGTCTTCAGCTTCCAGTTGTGTCCCCTTGTTTCTGTGTTCCCTCTCTGGAACATCCTGTCACTGTCTACCTTGTCGATTCCCCGCAGTATTTTGTATGTCGTTATCAAGTCTCTTCTGACCCTTCTTTCCTCCAGTGTTGTTAGTCCTATTTCCCTCAACCTTTCTTCATAGGACAGACCCCTGACTTGTGGAACTAGCCTTGTCGCAAACCTTTTCACTTTCTCTAGTTTCTTTACGTGTTGACCAGGTGTGGGTTCCAGACTGGTGCTTTTCATATTCTAGTATGGGCCTGACGTAACGGGGTACAGTGTCTTGAACGATTCCTTGTTTAGGTAACGGAAGCTAATCTTAGGTTTGCCAGTCGCCCATATGCTGCCGCAGTTATCTGGTTAATGTGTGCCTCCGGAACGTGCTTGGCGTATACTCACCCCAAGGTCTTTCTCCCCTTTTCCGAGGTTTGTAGCCTTTGTCCGCCTAGCCTGTACTCTGTCAGCGGTTTTTTTGCCCTTTGTGGTGTGGAGTGTGTGTGTGTGTGTGTGTGTACGTATGTTAAAACTGTTAAAATTCTTGATAATGTGAAGGACTCTTGATACAAAGAATCCACTTTTTTTTTTACCTGCTTTGTATCTTTGTCATCTGCACAGTTTTTCAACTTTTTCATGAATTTGTATTTTTGTCCTACCTACCTGGAGGGTATTCTGGGGATTAACGCCCCATGACCTGGTCCATGACCAGGCCTCCTAGTGGATGGTCTGATCAACCAGGCTGTTACTGCTGGCCGCACATAGTCCAATGTACAACCCCCCCCGGCGGGATCCAGCACCAATTTTAAAGTATTTGTCCAGCCCCCTTTTGAAGGCAGCCAGGGGTATATTGGAAATTTCCCCTTTTATGCATGGTGGGAGGCTGTTAAACCAGTCGGGGGCCCCAGACACTTATCGTGTTTTCTCTTAAGTGTACCAATGTGCCCCTATTTTTCACTTTTTTTTTTTTTTGCACCACCTGCCCAGTTTTTTGTTTTTTGTCGGAGTGATTTCTGGGATCTTTTTCCTTTCCCAAGGTTTTTCCCAAGCGTAGATTGGGAAAAACCCCTCTGCCTGTGTTCCAGCGAGTACAAGTCAAATCTTCCAAGCATTCCCAGTAGTTAAGGTGTTTGATGAAAATTTTAGCCCGAAAAGGTTTCTGTCATTCTCTAGATATGCAGTTTCACCTGCTTTGAACGGAGATGTTAATGTACAGCAGTATTCCCCCTAGAGAGAACAAGTGGGTTTAAAAAGGATCATCATTGACTAGGCATCTCTTGTTTTGAACGTTCTCATTATCCATCCTATCATTTTTTTCGCACTTGTGATCGTGGCACTGTTGGATCCTTGAAGGTGAGATCCTCAGACATTACCACTCCCAGGTCCCTCACATTATTTTTTTGCTCAATTGTATGATTAGAGTTTGTAGTATATACTTAGTTGTAATTATCTCCTCCAGTTTTCCTTAACGGAGTAGTTGGAATTTGTCTTCATTGAACATCAAATTGTTTTGCATTGCCCATAGGAAAACTTGGTTTATATCTTCTTGGAGGTTAACCGTGTCCTCAATAGATGACAGTCTCATGCAGATCCTAGTATCGTCTGCAAAGGATGACATAGTGCTGTGGATTACATCTCTGTTTATATCTGATATAAGGATGAGGAACAGGATGGGGGTGAGTACTGTGCCTTGTGGAACAGGGCTTTTCACTATGGCAGTTTTCAATTTAACTCTGTTTACCACTACTCTTTGTGTTCGATTAGTTAGAAAGTTGAAAATCTATCTCCCACTTTGCCAGTTATCCTTTAACATGCATTTTGTGCTATTACTCCATGATGCACTTGTCAAAGGCTTTACGAGTCTGTGTATATTACATCTGCATTCTGTTTTTCTTCCAGTGCATCCAAGACCATATCATAGTGATCCAGTAGTTGTAAGAGGCACGAGCGATTCGCTCTGAACCCATGTTAAGTTGTGGGAAACAAATGTTAATGACATTTATTGTGGCACGTTTGCTTTCCAGGAGCTTTGTCAAGCCTGCTTGACAAAGCCCCTTGGAGCGAAACATTGCCACAATAAAATGTCACATTAGTTGCATTTGTGTCCTTTACTTAACATATTATCGGTAATTCTACCAATATTAATACATTTTGTCGAACCCATGTTGCCCTGGATTGTGCAGTTTTGGGAATCCAAGTGGTTTGCAGTCATGCTTCTTAGTACTATTTCAAAGATTTTTGTGATGTGGGACATTAAAGCTATTGGTTTATAGTTCTTAGCTAATGTTTTGCTGTCACCTTTATGGAGTGTGGCTATATCGTTGTTTTTAGTGACTGGAATTTCACCTATGTCTAAGTTTCTCTCCATAGTATACTTAGGGCATGGAAAGGGGTTTCTTGCAGTTCTTGATGAACACTAGAGTTCCATGAGTTTGGGCCTGGAGCTGAGTGCATAGGCATGTTGTCAGTGGCTTCCTCAAAGTCTATCGGAGTTAGGGTATAGTGTAATGTCAGAAATTTGGCATACATTGATGGAATTTTGAGGCTCATTCATGAAAAAATCATTTGGATTGTCGATCTTTAGATTGATTATTGGCTCACTAAACACATAGTCATATTTGTATTTCAGTATCTCACTCATTTCTTGTTGTAAGTCCCATCTTGTCTGAGCAAAGGCCTGATATTAGATGTAGTTTTTGCCTTCTTTTTTAGCATATGAAAAGAAATATTTGAATTTCTTTCAATTTCATTAATCACTTTTAGCTCCTCCTGTCTCTCCTAAATCCTTATATGAATCTTTTTGACTTAAGTTCAATACTGTACTTTCCACTTCCTGGTCAGTGCTTCCTTCTGTGTTTCAGATAATCTAGGTTCTTGAGGAGCTCAGTGATTCTTCATCGTCTTCTGTAGAGGGAGTGTCTTCCTCCAGTTTACTTCTCTTCTTTCTTAGGGAATATGCCTTGAACATACTTCAGCTGCCAGGAAGTTGATCCTTTCAAGGCACTGGTTTGGATCCATGTTATTTAAGATATCTTATCAACATGTTTTATTTAAGACATGGTTCACCTGACCCAGTTGATGTCTTGTTAGAAGTTGTAGGTGAAGACACCTTCACACTACGTACATTTTGCTGAGGACCCCGTGCATGTAAGTCTAAACTTCAATTAGATTGTGATCGGAATTAGTTGTTTTTATATTGTTTTTTCCAGGTCTTCATTATTTGTGAAGATAAGGTCGGGTTTT
>WNWK01057339.1:0-10767 GCA_009830355.1 Cherax destructor
TAGCACGTAAGGAAAGTAGTTTTTTGGGTTTTGTATTGGTGGATGGTTGATGGGTAGGCTTCAGGATGAAATGTTTATGGGGGGCAATAGATATATCAGATCATTATTTGGTTGTAGCACAGTTAGAGAAAAAGGTAGATGGGAAAAAAAGAAAAGGGCCACAAGAAAGAGGGAAATGATAAACAAAGGGAGGAGGAAGTTAGGGTGAGATATAAGCAACTTTTGGGAAAAGGTGGGCTAGTCAAGTAGGGTGGGGGGGGTGAAAGTTGAAGAGAGTTGGGATATTTTTAAAAATGCAGTATTAGAATGTGGGGCAAAAGTTTGTGGCTATAGGAGGGTGGGTGCGGGGGAAAAGAGGGGGTGGTGGAATGAAGAAGTAAAGGGTGTGATAAAGGAGAAAAAGGTAGCTTATGAGGGGTTTTTAAAAAAAAGTATTAATAGAAGAGCAGAGTATAGGGAATAAAAGAAAGGTAAAAGGAGTGGTGAGAGAGGGGGGGGAAAAAAAAGAAAGCGGTTGAAAGAATGGGAGGGCTCTGTCAAGAAATTTTGTGAAAAAAAGAAAAATTTTGGGATGAGATAAACAAGGAAAAAAGCCTGGGAACAAATGGATTTGTCATTTAAAAAAAGAGGGGGAGTTAGTAGATGGAAGCTGGGGTATTGGGTAGAGGGGGGGGAATTTTTTGAGGAACTTTTAAATTGATGAAAAAGGGAGGCGGTAATTTCATGTATGGGGGGGGTACAACATCGTTTAGGAGTGAAAAAGAGCAGGATGTGAGTGTGGGGGGGGTGGTAGGCATTCGGAAAAAAGGGGTAAAGCAGCTGGAACGCGGGGTCCTGACAGAAATTTAAAAGCAGGGGGGATTATTGGGTGGTTGGTATTTTTTTTAATAAATGTATGAAAGGGGGAAAGGGACCTGGATTTTCAGAGACATGTATAGTTCCTTTATATAAAGGAAGGGGGAAAAAGTTTACTGAGTATACCAGGTAAAGTGTATGGCAGGGTTATTATTGAAAAATTGAGATAAGACAGAAGTAGGATTGCAGATGAGCAAGGAGGCTTTAGGTGGGTAGGGGGATGTAATCAAGTGTTTACAGTGAAGCAAAATGTGAACAGTATTTAGATAAAAGGGAGAAGTTTTATTGCATTTATGGATTTAGAAAGGCAAAGATAGAGTGGATAGGGGGCAATGTGGCAAATGTTGCAAGTGTATGGAATAGGTAGTAAGTTACTGAAGGCTGTAAAGATTTTTTATGCGGATAGTGAGGCTCAGGTTGGGTGTGTAGGAGGGGGAGATTACTTCCCGGTAAAAGTAGGTCTTAGACGGGGATGTGTAATTAAATGGTTTTTTAATATATTTATAAGGGGGTTGAAAAAAGAATTAAATGCTAGGGTGTTGGGGAGGGGGGGGGATTAAATTATGGAGAATTAAATGCAAAATGGGAGTTGACACAGTTACTTTGCTGATGATACTGTTTAGGGGAATTCTAAAGAAAAGTTGCAAGGTTAGTGGACGAGTTTGGGGGGGTGTGAAGGTAGAAAGTTAAAAGTGAAATAGATGGAAGGTATTATAAAATTTAAATAAAAAAATTATATAATTAAAATTATAAATAAATTTTAATATTTATTATTATATTTTATAAATATTAAATATATAAAAAAAATATTATTATATTTAAAAATTATATAAAAAAAAATTATAAATATATTATAAATTTATATTTTAAAATTAAATAAATATATATATATATATATTATATATATATATATATATATATATATATATATATATATATATATATATATATATATATATATATATATATATATATATATATATATATATATATATATGTCGTGGAAAAATAAAACTTGCGATTTTGGCAAAATGCAACGCTCTTCTTGCCATATAAGAAAGTGAAAATTTTTTATGCAATAATTTCGCCAAAATCATTCTGAACATAACGAAAATATATATTTCACTTTTTGTTCTTTTAAATTAATGTTAACGTATTAAAATATTTTAGTTGGGTTTGGGCTAAATTAAATTGCTCTTGTTGTAATAACGTTGGTGGTTTTTCAAAAGTTTCTTTTGGGTCAAAATTAAAAATTCTTTTAAAATTAAAAAAAAAAATATATCTTTAAACGTATAAGAGAAAATTTTAGAAAGGACTTAATTTTAGATGAGTTCTTGCTAATTGACCAGTTTACCTAATCGGCACGAGTTAGTTAGTTAGTTCAGACTCTCAGGGAAGGACCCACTAGGGGCGAGGGGGGAAATGGGGACAGAAAAATAGCCGGTGAGAGGAAGAGCTGAAGTAGAAAAAAGAGTCGGACTAAACCCAACAGTCTAACTACTTATGGCACGACATTATATATATATATTTATATATATATATATATGTATATATCATGGGAAAAGGTAAAAATGGTCAATTAGCATGAACTCTTTTTTAATTAAGTCCTTTCTAAAAATTTTTCTTATATTTAAAAAATATAATTTTCATTTATGTTAATGTAAAAATTAATAATTTTGTACAAAAGAATCTTAAACTTCTTTAAATTATTATAACAAGTGCAATTTAATTTGCTAATCAACTAAATATATTTTGTTAAACAAAAAAAATAAATGAACGAAAACAATGAAATATATTTTTTTTTAGGTTCAATTATTTTCAAAAAAAATTAAAATACAAATTTTCTTCCCTTTTTCGGCGAAAGCATTGCTTTAAAAATAAAATCGCGTTTTTCCTTTTGGCGTTAGAGGGAAAAAAAATGTAGAAAAATTGTGTCTCGAACTATAACCGTCAACATAAGCAAGTTTGCCGATGACACCAAAAAAGGCCGTCCCAAATTTATTTAAATGAGGACATTAGAGCACTCCCGGAAGATTTGAATAACTGATGCAGTGGTCGGAAATTCAGATGCAGTTTAATATAGATAAATGCAAGTTCTAAATATTGGACAGGACAATAACCATCCACATATAAACTAAATAATAGTCTTAATACTACGTTGCGAAAATGATTTAGGGTTCTGGTTGCATAATCTAAAACCAAGACAGCAGTGCATAAGTGTTCGCAATAAAGCGAACAGAATCTGGCCTTATCAAGAAGCGTAAATAAAAAGTCCTCGGTTGTTCTTCAACTCTATATATCCTTGGGTTTGGCCTCATCTAGATTACGCTGCACAGTTTTGGTCCCTTTACAGAATGGATATAAATGCTGAAAAAACAGGGGGATGACTAAGTTGATCCCCTGTATCAGAAATCTTCCCTATGAGGATAACTGAGGGCCCCGAATCTGCACTCTCTAGAAAGGCGTAGAATTGGGGGGGTATGATTGAGGTGTATAAATGGAAAAAAAAGGGAAAAAATAAAGGGGGTGTAAATAGCATGCTAAAAAAATCTAGTATTGACAGGACTAAAAAAAAGGCTTTGTTTGGGTAAAAATTAGTTCAGGAAGGATTAGGAAAGCATTGGTTTTGGGAATGAGTTGTCGATGGTGGAACAAACTCCGAGTACAGTTATAGAAGCTAAAATGTTGTGTAGTTTTAAAAATAGGCTAGATAAATATTGAGTGGGTGGGGGGGGTGTGGTTGGTCCTGTGCTTGTTCCCAGGTCAGATGCCGTGCTCCTTCCTTAAGTGAATGTAACCTGACCTGGCTGGGGGGGGGCATTTTTAAGCCGGGGGGAACGGACTTGCCTCCTGGGCCAGTAGGCCTGCTGCAGTGTTCCTTCTTTCTTATGTTCTTTGATCAAAAAAACTTTTTTCTGCTTAAAAAGAACAAAATAAATTATTTTAAGGGGCAGACGTATTTAGTATATTTAAATTATATTCTGCATTTTTTTTCTTAAAGCAAATTTAAAAAGTTGCCTTTATGAAAGTTTAATTTTAATCTATGATCTTTTTGCAGATTATCATCTAAGATTAATTACCAGTGAAATTTATTACCTGATGAGACTTGAGTATCAGTAGATTTTAAAACATAAATTATTTGAAGGATTAGCATGCAATTATATATACGTTTATAAATTAATCAAAAAATTATTATTATTCTTTTGCTAGCAGGACATTATATATTTATACAATTCTAACCGTTATAATTATTTTCTATTATTTTATAAGCCTGAATGACCCTTACGGGTTTATTATTTTGAACATATAATAAATATAGTAACTATAAGTACATATTTCTCCCTTTCGTCCCGTTACTCCGCCTACAACAGATGCTACATATAAGTAATGCTTAATTTTTCCCGGGGGGTCGGGATCAACACAATTTGGAGGTGTTTCCGGGCAGCAGGGGCGGATTTTGGTCTTTAGACCAAAAAATATCTTCCCCAGACGGCCCTGGGCCTTCTGGGAAGGAAAAAGGGATCTGTGTGGAGTGCTGGAACCACACTCCTCCCATCCTAAAGGATGGGGGCATCTTTTTAATATGAATGTGTATCTTATTAAGGCGTCCCTTTTGGGGTTTGTAGGCACAGGGTTATAGCAAGTGACATTGTTTATTTAAAAAGAAAAAATAGGCATATCCCGCGTGTTACTACTCTATTTTATGTGAAAAAAACTGTGGGTACGTCTAGAGCGTATTCTCTCTTTAAAAGGTGATAATTACACTGTGGGTACGTCTAAGTGTGTTACCTCTCTATTTTTTTGTGATATTCCCGTGGGTACGTCTAAGTGTTTGTCTATTCTAGATGATAGTTATCTGTGGGTATTTTGGGGTTTTTACTGCTCTATGCTAGGGGATAATTTCACTGTGGGCGTCAGAGGGGTTAATATTTTTATGTGATAGTTCACTGTGGGTGTCTAAGGGGTTACTGCTCTATTCTAGATGATAGTTAAAATGTGGGGATGTCTAGAGTGTGTTACTGCTCTATCTGGTGATAGTTACACTCTGGTTACGTCTAGAGTGTTATGTCTATTCTAGGTGATAGTTACGCTGTGGGTACGTCTACAGTGTGTTACTGCTCTATTCTAGGGAATAGTTACATTGTGGGTACGTCTACTGTGTTTCTGCTCTTTTGGTGATAGTTACACTTTGGGGACGTCTAGAGTGTGTTACCCTATATTTTATGTATATTAAATGTGGGTCGTCTAGAGTGTTACTGCTCTATTCTAGATGATAGTTACACTTGGGGATGTCGAGTGTGTTACTGCTCTATGCTGGTGATGTTACACTCTGGTTACGTCTAATGTGTTACTGCTCTATTCTAGGTGATAGTTACCTGTGGGGACGTCTACAGTGTGTTACTGCTCTATTCAGGAAATATTACATTGGGGGTACGTCTACACTGTGTTACTGCTCTATTCTGGGTATATTACACTGTGGGTACGTCTAGAGTGTGTTACTGCTCTATTCTATATTGTTACACTGTGGTATTTTAGATGTGTTTTTATTCTAGGTGATGTTCCCTGTTGGTACGTCTGGTTTTTCTTTTATTTTATGTGATAGTTACACTGTGGGTACGTCTAGGTTGTTACTGCTCTTTTAAAATTGATAGTTACACTGTGGGTACGTCTAGAGTGTTTTTGCTCTATTATGGTGAAAATTCCCTTGGGACGTCTAGAGTGTGTTTCTGCTCTATTCTCGTAATTACATTGGGGTACTCTGGTTGTTTCTGCTCTTTTCCCTTTTGATAATTACATTGTGGGTCGTCTAGAGTGTGTTTCTGTCTATTCTACTTGATAATTACATTGTGGTACGTCTGAGTGTGTTTCTGCTCTATTCTACCAAATTACAGTGTGGACGCATCTAGTGTTGCTGCTTTTTTAGACAGTAACATTGTTTGAACACCCCAGTGTGCTGCTCCTTATTGATATATGTGACAATTATAAAAAAGGGGACATTTCTGGAGTTGTTTCGGAGTTCAACTTTCCCCGCGGCTCGGTCCTCGACCAGGCTTCCCGGTGGACCAGGGCCTGGTCAACAGGCTGTTATTGCTGGCGGCATGCGTCTAACGTATGAACCACGCCCGACTGATCGGCACTGACTTTGGGTATCTGCCCAGTTCCCTCTTGATGGGAGGCTGTTGAACGGTCTTGGCCCAGGATTGTTTTTACTAAGTGTTCTCAAAGGGACCCCCCCGCTTATCACTGGGGCATTTGCATCGTCGGCTTTCGTAGGGGAAAGATTTCCGTGTGAATTTGTACCAGTGCCTCTGGGAAATTTTCCCGATGAATTTTGATACAGGTCTTAAAGGTCTTAATCTTTTAAACGCTCCCATTTTAAAGGGGCTTGATGATGAGTAAGGGGTTATCATTTTTGTATGAGTTACCTTGTGTCAAAAAAAAGTTAGCAATGTTTCCCTGGCATACTCCATCATATAAGATGATTTCACAAAGTAATGAAATATTTAGTCTGACCTGGGGAAAATTCAATAGGGCGATAGAATGTCGTCAAGGGTTCCACTATGGGTACAGCATAATGGAAGATGATGGAGGTAATGTTAGGTCGGTTTCCATCTCTGCATTCTGGGATCCCCACCTGGGTGGAAACATGGAGCTACGAGTGTACTCAGCTGACCACTAAGTCATTTCGTTCGTTTTCAGGCATAAAATTACCCCCCGAGGTCAACCCTTATGTTTTCTATTACCTGGTATGGTGGAAGGAAGGGTTACCTCGTAATAGTAGTATCATCCTATACCTCCAGTGAGGAAACTCGTGTAATTCCTTCTTACAAATTATTGGATAGATTTATGGGGACAATGTTATCAAAAACTGTATTTACCTAATGCATGGTTAAAAAAAAAAGGAAATTGTTGTAAGTATTGCCTTGATGTATTTTGGCCTTATAGTGTTTGTTACAGGAGACCTGCATCATTAAAATCTTTGTGTGAATTATATGTATGTGTATATATATATATATATATATATATATATATATATATATATATATATATATATATATATATATATATATATATATATATATATATATATATATATATATATATTATATATATATATATATATATATTATTAAAATTTCCTTTCCCCACCAAGGCAGGGTGGCCTGAAAAGCTTTCATCATCATTCACCCCCATCACTACAGTTAAAAAACCCAAACATTAACACCCTCCTTAAAGGTGCAGACACTGTACTTCCCATCCCCAGGACTCAAGTCCGACCTGGTTTCCTAAATCCTTCATAAATGTTACTTTGCTCCCCTCCAACAGCACGTCAAGTAAAAACCATTTGTCTCCATTCCTCCTTAAATACGCTCACACATCTTTGGAAATAAAACCCCTCGCACAAAAAAACCCCCTTTCCCCCCTCCCCCCAACCTACCCTGGAAACCCCTACCCCCTTCCCCCCCTACAGTTTATACCTCTGGGGTCATTCTTTTCGTTCCATTCTTTTACATGTCGAACCACCTCAACCCCCTCCTCAGCCCTTTGGATAATAGTTTTGGAAATCCCCCTCCCCCAAATTTTCCCAAACTCCGAATTCTCTCATTATATTCAAAAAATTGACCTCAGACATGCATCTCCACTGCCTCCACCCTTCTCCTCGTTGCAACATTCACCCCCATGCTTCCCCCCTATAAGAGTGTTGGTATAACTATCTCTCTACATTCCCTTTTTACTTCCATGGACAAGGTTCTTTGTCTCCACAGACCCCAAGTGCTCCACTCACCCTTTTCCCCTCATCAATTCTATGATTCCCTCACCCTTCATAGCCCCATCTGCTGACATGCCCACCCCAAAATATCTGAATACATTCACCTCCTCCATACTCTCTCCCCCCAATCATATCAATTTTTCGTCACCAAATTTTTTTTGTTATCCTCATCACCTTACTCTTTCCTATATTCACTTTCTTTTTTTTCTTTTACCCCCTACCAAATTTATCCACCAACCTCTGCAACTTCTCTTCGAATCCCCCAAAAAGCACAGTGTCATCAGCAAAAAGCAACTGGCAACCCCCCTTTGTATTTGATTTTTTTCTTTAAACCCCCACCTCTTCCCAAAGACCCTCCATTCCTTCTCTTACAATATATATATATATATATATATATATATATATATATATATATATATATATATATATATATATATATATATATATATATATATATAAAAAAAAAAAAAGGAGGGGGTAAAGGAGGTTTGTGGGCGGGGGCGGACTTCCAGCAAGCGTGCGTGAGCGTGTTAGATAGAGTGAATGGAGACGAATGGTTTTGGGACCTGACGTGCTGTTAGGTGTGGCAGGGGTTTTTTGTGAAGGGATTAGGAAACTTTAGCCGGACTTGAGTCCGGAAATGGGAAGACTGCCTGCCCTTTAAAAGGGGTTTGGATATTGGCAGTTTGGAGGGGTTCAAACTGTCGCATCACGCCTCTGCAAAGTCAGTGATTATGTATAAGTGATGGTGTTGAATGATAATGAGTTTTCTTTTTTTTGGGGGGGGGGGGGTTTTTTTTTTTAATTTTTTAGTCACCCCGCTAATGATCTAAAATACCCAAAAAACTTTTTTAATAAATCCTTTAGAATGCTTAAAAAACTTTTTTCAATTCAAAAAGGGGAAAACCCCCTTATTCAACTAAAAATATTTGGTTCTCCCCTACCATGAAATCTTGGTTGATATGCCTTCCCTACTTAAAATTTTAATATCAAAGTTGTATTTAAAAATCTTGAGACAAATTAAAAAACTTTTGAAAAAAATTTCCCCAAAAATGTTGAAGGATGTGTCTATAAGATTCCTTGTGAAATATGTGATAAAATTTATTACGGTCAGACTGGTGAAAGTCTTGAACTTAGGGGATATATATAAAAATATATATATATATATATATACTCCATGGGGGGAAATGGGAATTTTCCTCCAAAAACCATGCGTGTCGTAAGAGGGGACTAAAATGCCGGGTGCAAGGGCTTGTAACCCCTTCTCCTGTATATATTACTAAATGTAAAAGGGGCTTTCGTTTTCTTTTGGGCCACCCTCTTGGGGGGAAACGGCCGACGTGTTGAAAAAAGAAAAAAAAATATATATATATATATATATATATATATATATATATATATATATATATATATATATATATATATATATATATGAGACATCACCTGTTTACTGTGATCTTTTTGAAAAATATATATATATATATATATATATATATATATATATATATATATATATATATATATATATATATATATTAATTTTTATATTTTTTTTCTTGGGAAAGGTTGTCAAAACAGGACACGTGTTTTTGACCCCGTCTTTCGACCCGTAGGTGGGGCTTTGGTTTCTGACCGGGCCTTCCGCTGGCTTCCACCTCTGTAAAAAATTATGGTTGATTATAATTGTTAGTTATCCTTTGATATACCTTTGAAGAGTTTCGAGAGTTTATTCTCTCTGAGCCCGGATGGGCCGGTCGTCTGGTGCTTTCGTGGTCAACCGGCTGTTGCTGCTGGAGGCCCCTTTATATCCCTCACAGCCTGGGTTTATCTGGCACCTGGTGAAGATACTTGTCCAGTTTCCTCTTGAAGGCCCACACTGGTTCCAGCCGTGTTTCTGATATCTTCTGGTAAGATGTTGAAAAGTCGGGGCCCCGGATTTGAGACGTGCTCCCCTTTTTGTCCCCCCCCCCCCTGCCCCCCTGGGGTTTTTTTTACATTTTCCCCCCATATCTCTCACTCCAGTATGTTGTTATGGCAGTGTGCAGATTTGGGGCCAGGCTCTCAAGTACTTTCCCGGTATATATTATCATGTATCTCTCTCTCTCTTCCGCTACCATGGGAATTTAAAGACTTAAAAGGGCGTTCCCAATAATTTAGATGTTTCAAGGGCCCAAAGTGACCAAAACGATCTCTGAATTTGTTCCAGCTCTGATATTTCTCCTGCCCTGAAGGGGGCCGTCAGCACTACGTATTCAAAGTGGGGGGCCTGCGTTTGAAGTGTCACCATCGGCATTAGTTGGTTTATTTGTCACAAAATTTTTTTTTTTATTGGTATATGAAGATGAAAATTGTGAAATTGAAAATATATATAAAATAAAGCGTAAAATTTCCATTAATATAAAATTTATTTATAAACTAAAATCTAATAAAAAAAAATAATTAACGAATCAGACAAAAAAATTTTTCAGTAGCCTAATTAGCTTTGATTAAAAAAAAATGAAAAAAAATTAATGATAATTTTGCCTAAAATTAAAACGATTTTCCCCTTTTTAAAACTGCTTTGTGAACAATACAAATAATGTTTAATTTAAATTTGTAATGCCCATACAAGCCTCTAATTTTATCCTGTGCGGGGAGGGAAAAAAATTTTTTCGCAGACGACCTAAAATATACACAGCTTCCCGGGTTGTGCACCCTGCCGGGCCCCTCATTATGGTTTTTGAAGAAGCCGCCTCCCGCCCCCATGGGGGCCCACCCTCTCCTCCCGCCCCCCCCTGGAGGCCACCCTCGTTCCCCCCCCGCCAGGGTTCATTCTCGAAATCCATAGGCCTACCCTCAACCTCCAGCCCTCCATTAGGGCCACCCTCGATCCAGCCCCACCATAAAACCCACCCTCGACTTCCCCCACCAAGGTCTCCCCGCCTCCCGCCCCTCGTGGAGGGCCCCCCATCGAACTTCGCCCCCTTAGGCCCCCCCCGACCTTCAACCCATCTAGTCACCCTCGATCTCCCCCCACCATGGAGATCCCCCCGTCTCCCCCCCCCTGGAGATCACCCTCGATCTCAGCCCTGAAAATCCATCCTCGAAATCCATGGAGACCCCCCTCGAACTCCAGCCCTGGAGGCCCCCCTGCCTCCAGC
>WNWK01057340.1:0-10767 GCA_009830355.1 Cherax destructor
CTGCCTATGTGTGCCTGGAGTATAATATGAAACTCCTTGAAGAATGGTGTTATGACAAGTGTCAGATAACACTGACAGTCCAATGACTTTGATGAATGTGAGCAGGGAACCCTCGTTACGAGTGCGGCTCGTAAACGAACAGGTATTATACACGATGCAGAAGTGACATGACAAAGCGATTACTTGCCAGTCATGCTTATTATGTCTTATATCTACAAGCATTGTATAGCACTTTGCCTGGAATTTTGGGTTATCCTAGGTAATTTACACTATGTATAATAACTGTACTTATGTGTACATGTGAGAGAGATATTACAGATATATATAGATAGACAGAGATATAGGACAGATAGATATAGAAAGAGATATAGACAGATATAGACAGATATAGACAGAGATATAGACAGATATAGACAGATATAGGCAGCCAGAGACAGCCAAAGCCAGCCAGCCTGCCGAATACATAACAACATAAAAAAGAAGGAACACTGCAGCAGGCCTACTGGCCCATGCAAGGCAGGTCCATGTCACTCCCTGGCTTAGACCAATGACCCACCTAGTCAGGTCACATCCTCTGAAGGAAGGTGCATGGCATCAGACCTAGTAGCACAAGCTAGTCAGGTCCAACTCACACCCACCCACAGCCACTCATGTATTTATCTAACCTATTTTTACTTTCCTCTTATAAGGGAGTGTTAATGTGACATGACATCAGTGAATCCCTGGTGTTTGCCACACTATTTGCTCTAGCTGACACTCAATTGAACTAGTGCTCCCACAAAGTACTAAATGGTCCCAGATTTTTTAATACTGCGCACACTGAGAGCGCAGACCCATTCTCTCATGTCTAGGCAACTCAGGCCTATCGCACTAAATTTGAAGGAATGAAAAATAAAACGTAGATCTACGTTTGGAGATGTTAAGCGAATGTATAGGAACTTTTGAACCAAATGAGAGAGTAATTGTGGTAGGGGACCTAAATGCTAAAGTGGGAGAAACATGCAGAGAGGGTGTAGTAGGTAAGTTTGGGGTGCCAGGTGTAAATGATAATGGGAGCCCTTTGATTGAACTTTGTATAGAAAGGGGTTTAGTTATAGGTAATACATATTTTAAGAAGAAGAGGATAAATAAGTATACAAGATATGATGTAGGGCGTAATGACAGTAGTTTGTTGGACTATGTATTGGTAGATAAAAGACTGTTGAGTAGACTTCAGGATGTACATTTTTATAGAGGGGCCACAGATATATCAGATCACTTTTTAGTTATAGCTACAGTGGGAGTAAAAGGTAGATGGGATACAAGGAAAATAGAAGCAGTAAGAGAGAGGTGAAGGTTAATAAACTAAAAGAGGAGGCAGTTAGGGTAAGATATAAACAACTATTGGAGGATAGATGGGCTAGTGAGAGTGTAGGTAATGGGGTCGAAGATGTATGGGGTAGATTTAAAAATGTAGTGTTAGAGTGTTCAACAGAAGTTTGTGGTTACAGGCGAGTGAGTGCGGGAGGGAAGAAGAGCGATTGGTGGAATGATGATGTAAAGAGAGTAGTAAGGGAGAAAAAGTTAGCATATGAGAGGTTTTTACAAAGTAGAATTGATGCAAGGAGGGAAGAGTATATGGAGAGAAAAGAGAGGTTAAGAGAGTGGTGAAGCAATGTAAACAGAGAGCAAATGAGAGAGTGGGTGAGATGTTATCAACAAATTTTGTTGAAAATAAGAAAAAGTTTTGGAGTGAGATTAATAAGTTGAGGAAGCCTAGGGAACAAATGGATTTGACAGTTAAAAATAGGAGAGGAGAGTTATTAAATGGAGAGTTAGAGGTATCGGGAAGATGGAGGGAATATTTTGAGGAGTTGTTAAATGTTGATGAAGACAGGAAGCTGTGATTTCGTGTATAGGGCAAGGAGGAATAACATCTTGTAGGAGTGTGGAAGAGCCAGTTGTGAGTGTGGGGAAGTTTCTGAGGCAGTGGGTAGAATGAAAGGGGTAAGGCAGCTTGAATTGATGGGATAAAGATAGAAATGTTAAAAGCAGGTGGGGATATAGTTTTGAGTGGTTGGTGCTATTATTTAATAAATGTAAGGAAGAGGGTAAGGTACCTATGGATTGGCAGAGAGCGTGTATTGTTCCTTTGTATAAAGGCAAAGGGGACAAAAGAGAGTGCAAAAATTATAGGGGAATATGTCTGTTGAGTGTACCTGGTAAAGTGTATGGTAGAGTTATTATTGAAAGAAATAAGAGTAAGACAGAAAGCAGGATAGCAGATGAACAAGGGGACTTTAGGAAAGGTAGGGGGTGTGTAGACCAAATGTTTACAGTGAAACATATAGGTGAACAGTATTTGGATAAGGGTAAAGAGGTTTTTGTGGCATTTATGGATTTGGAAAAGGCGTATGATAAGGTGGATAGGGGGGCAATGTGGCAGATGTTGCAGGTGTATGGACTAGGAGGTAGGTTAATGAAAGCAGTGAAGAGCTTTTATGAGGATAGTGAGGCTCAGGTTAGAGTGTGTAGGAGGGAGGGGGACTATTTCCCAGTAAAAGTGGGCCTTAGACAAAGATGTGTGATGTCACTGTGGTTGTTCAATATATTTATAGATGGGGTTGTAAGAGAAGTGAATGTGAGGGTCTTGGCAAGAGGTGTGGGGTTAAAAGATAAAGAATCAAATACAAAGTGGGAGTTGTCACAGTTGCTTTTTGCTGATGACACTGTGCTTTTGGGAGATTCTGAAGAGAAGTTGCAGAGGTTTGTGGATGAATTTGGTAGGGTGTGTAAAAGAAGAAAATTGAAGGTGAATATAGGAAAGAGTAAGGTGATGAGGATAATAAAAAGATTAGGTGACGAAAGATTGGATATCAGATTGGAGGGAGAGAGTATGGAGGAGGTGAATGTATTCAGATATTTGGGAGTGGACATGTCAGCAGATGGGTCTATGAAGGATGAGGTGAATCATAGAATTGATGAGGGGAAAAGGGTGAGTGGAGTACTTCGGAGTCTGTGGAGACAAAGAACTTTGTCCATGGAAGTAAAGAGGGGAATGTATGAGAGTATAGTTATACCAACACTCTTATATGGGTGTGAAGCATGGGTGATGAATGTTGCAATGAGGAGAAGGCTGGAGGCAGTGGAGATGTCATGTCTGAGGTCAATGTGTGGTGTGAATATAATGCAGAGAATTCGGAGTTTGGAAATTAGGAGGAGCTGAGGAGGGGTTGTTGAGGTGGTTTGGACATGTAGAGAGAATGGAACGAGACAGAATGACTTCGAGAGTGTATAAATCTGTAGTGGAGGGAAGGCGGGGTAGGGGGTCGGCCTACGAAAGGCTGGAGGGAGGGGTAAAGGAGGTTTTGTGTGCGAGGGCTTGGACTTCCAGCAAGCATGTGTGAGCGTATTTGATAGGAGTGAATGGAGACAAATGGTTTTTAATACTTGACGTGCTGTTGGAGTGTGAGCAAAGTAACATTTATGAAGGGATTCAGGGAAACCGGCAGGCCGGACTTGTGTCCTGGAGATGGGAAGTACAGTGTCTGCACTCTGAAGGAGGGGTGTTAATGTTGCAGTTTTATAACTGTAGTGTAAAGCACCTCTCTGGCAAGACAGTGATGGAGTGAATGATGAAGAAAGTTTTTCTTTTCGGGCCACCTTGCCTTGGTGGGAATCGGCCGATGTGTTAATAAAATAAAATAAAAATAATAATGCTATAAGTGAGTTTCAGATTGCCACCACAAGATGGCAGTGTGTACCAAAACATCGCCACTCAGGGAAGGAGGGAAATTCTCGTGTTTTATTATGTTTCATGCAGTTATTTTGCAAAATTTCTTCTTTCTAAGCATGGGTATAAACCCTTTCAAGGTTTTTGACATACTAGTACGGCTTACACACCAGGGCGTTTGACGTACTAGTACACCTAAATTCTAGTGCCTTCAAATCAAGCAGAAACAGGCTGGTAGGCCTAGATGTGAGAGAATGGGACTGTGCAGTCAGTGTGCACAGTATAAAAAAAATCCTGTACCACACAGTGCATAATGAGGGAAAAAAAACTCTGACAGTGTTTTTGGTTTAAAACAGCAATTTGCAGTCTATTTTCGTATGGTATTTATGCTTGTATTCTCGTTTTCTTAGTCTCATTTGATAGAATGGATGATATATTACAGAAATTGAGATAATTTTGACTGGTTTCACTATGACAAGTACCTTGAAACTGAGCGCAAAGTAGCGAAAATGTTCGATTTTTGCCTATGTTCAAGAGTAAACAAATCACGCCATGCGTCCAATACACATCAACTGGGTAGTCTAATATTCTTGCACAAGTGCTCTGATATTACAGTGGTCCCTCGGTTTTTGCCGAAAATTCGTTCCAGAATGCTGCTCAAGTGCCATTACCGAACTAATTTACTTCCTTAAGAAATAATGTCACGTAGGTTAGTCTATTTCAGACCCCCAAAAATATACTTGCAACAGCACTTACGAAAATACACTTACATAAATGTTCGAGTTTGGAGATGCACGAAAACCGAGGGACCACTGTATTTATACCGTTTTTACAATGATGCAGTAGTATACATAACAGATAATCTTCAATTTTTTGTGAGAATAAAAATTTAAAATGGAAAGCAAAAGTAATGCAATAGGAGCCTGGAGACATGACTAATGAACAGCTAAAATGTTATTTTAGTGCCAGGAATGTCTGTCTTGTTTATTCTGGACCCTATTTTGAAATTGGCATCTTTTGACATTTGTGTGAAATTGGGAATATTGCCAATTTCTGACCGCTTTATTGGGTAGTTGAAATCGGTAAATTGGTGGTTTCTTGTACTCAATCGAATTCTACAATAATAGCTATGATTTTCGTAGACTGAGACATTGGAATTGGCCGAAAATAGGGCTCAAAGTGGGCGAAATCGCCGAAGCGTAAATATCTTCGATACTGCTAACTTTGAGAGCATAATTCCGTTAGTTTTTTACCAAATTTCATAATTTTGGTGGCGTTATGATCGGAAAAAGATGCTCTATCATTTCACAAGAATTTTTTTTTTTTTTTTCCGAAAATGTTTCGACCCTGAGAGAGAGTTAAGAATCGAGGTCTCGACCCTGAAAGGGTTAAACAGAATTATTTACATTAACATTAAAGAGAGAATCATATTACAGTAATAGTTACTTATTTATATTATGTTCAGTTTAATATCTTTATTATGCACCCCATACCCATCCTGTGGTGGTAGTCAAAAGATTACAGAGGTACATAATGGGTCCAGGGACTGTAGCTCAACATTACAGAGGTACATAATGGGTCCAGGGACTGTAGCTCAACATTACAGAGGTACATAATGGGTCCAGGGACTGTAGCTCAACATTACAGAGGTACATAATGGGTCCAGGGACTGTAGCTCAACATTACAGAGGTACATAATGGGTCCAGGGACTGTAGCTCAATATTACAGAGGTACATAATGGGTCCAGGGACTGTAGCTCAACATTAGAGGTACATAATGGGTCCAAGGACTAGACCCCAAAGTTTTGATAGCTGAACAAGGTACAAAGGTAATGAACTCATATTATTGTAAGTAATAATTTACATAGGCTCATAGATACATTTGATATACAGTGGACCCCGAATTTTGTAATGCTCCCAACCCGAACAATTTTGTAAGTGTGTTTTTGTAAGTGCTTTTGTAAGTGTATTTTTGGGGGTCTGAAACGGACTAATCTAATTTACATTATTCCTTATGGGAACAAATTCGTTTGGTAACGGCACTTGAACAGCATTCTGGAACGAATAAATCACGAACACCGGGGGTCCACTGTATTCTTAATTGTAACAGAGAAATACATTTAAACTGAATATATTAGGTTACCATATTAACAATATGGTACCATATTGCTACCATATTAACAACATGGTACCATATTGCTACCATATTAACAATATGGTACCATATTGCTACCATATTAACAATATGGTACCATATTGCTACCATATTAACAATATGGTACCATATTGCTACCATATTAACAATATGGTACCATATTGCTACCATATTAACAATATAAGAATAATTTTCCTGCTATTCATATTCCTTATTCATTAGATTTTCTTTAGCTCTTTCTAAAGTGGTTTATATAAAGAATGGCTTTAACATGAGTAGGCATCCCATTATTTTCCTTTAAGTCTATTCTTTAATTTCTTTTTACTTAGGTTAATGTCCACTGTTATGTACATATGAAAATGTTTATTTCCTTGCAAAGCTTACAGTGTGTGGTTTACATATTATAAAATATTAATTACAAAGAAAACCATTAGCATGTCTAGGCATTTGGCCAGACTAATACTAATTCTTACTCTATACTGGCACAGGTTATGGAGCACTACATTTTAATATACATTATTGATGTTAAAGTTAGGTAACTGAAGTGATTATCATTAATTAGATAATAGTGAGGTAGTACAAAACACATAACAATCCAGGTAGTCAGGTCTGAGCCGGGAAGTCATGGAGCTGTCTCGCATGGGTCAGTAGGCCTGCTGCAGTGTTCCTTCTTTCTTATTTTCTTAAATTTATTAATGGGAATGGTTTTATCATGGCATGATATACTGTTTCTATAAAACCTCCTATATTGGCTGAGTATTTCAGGCAAACTTAGGACTCAGTAACTATATTAGGAATTTTATGTTTACAGTCATATGGGTGAGTGTAAGTGTAAAATAGGGAGAATTACAGATATTGCAGGTAAGTCTATTTTGTTTTGGATGTGTTCATGATACAAAAAGAGAACAGGTGGTTTTTTCACATAGCTGATGATGGGGTGTGTTAGTAAGATTAGGAACCGGTTAATATTAGAATTTATGGTTCTGTAAATGGGGTTTGCACAGTAGTAGGTGTGAATGTTTTGTATAGTTTAGGCCTTTGAAGAGTGGGGTGTGTGTGTTGTCTAGCATTAGATTGTGTGATAATTCTTACTGCAGCTTTTGGTTGGATTATTATTGACTTTATGTTGGTTTCTGCTGTTGATCCCCAGGCACAAATACCATAGGTGAGGTAGGGATAGATGAGTGAATAGTTTTGTGTGAGTAGGGCTGATTGTGGTACATAGTAACAAATCTTTGAAAGGATCCCAACTGTTTTGGATACTTTTTTGTTATGTGTTGGATATGAGTGTTAAATTTCAGGTTGCTGTCAAGGTGCAGACCCAGAAATTTGCCCTCATTATGTTTAGCAATATGAGTGTTGTCAATCATAATGTTCAGTGGGACATCACCTGTTCTGCTCCCAAACATAATGTAGAAGGTTCTGTCAGTATTATGTGTAAGTTTATTGGCAGTCATCCGGGTCGATATTTTTACTAGCTCTTCATTAACAATAATGTTGAGTGAGGCAAAATTAGGGTGGGAGATGACATAAGTCGTATCATCAGCAAAGATAATAGGTTTAAGTAGTTGTGATACATTAGGAGGATCATTGATGTATAAGAAGAAGAGCAGGGGGGCCAAGGACACTTCCCTGTGGTACTCCAGTATCTAGGGGTCTTGTTGATGAGGTTGTGTTCTTAATAGAGACGTATTAATGTCTGTTAGTAAGGTAGGATTTGAAGTATGCAAGTGCGTCGCCTTTTATACCATAATGATTAAGTTTGTGGAGTAGGATAGTCTGTGTCTACTGTATCAAAAGCTTTCCTTAGATCAATAAAGAGTCCTAGTGGATATTAATTTTTTCAAGTACTCTGCAAAGCAGGTCTAGCATTTTACAATTGTTTCGTTTGTGCTTTTGCTTTTCCCGAAGGCAGATTGGCAGGGGTTGAGGATGCTTTGTGCTGTTATACAGGAGTATAATCTCTTGTGCACAGCTTATTGATTATTTTGGATAGCAACAGTAAGTTTGATATTGGCTTGTAGTCATTTACATCTGGGGTCACCACCTTTGTGTATTGGTGTAACCCTTGCTATCTTGAGTAATGTCGGAAAGTGCTTGTTTTTAGTGTTTGTTAAAGAGTAATGAAATAGTGGGCAAAAGAACATGAACCACTCGTACAGTAATAGTGAGACTTGAGCCAGATTTCCTGATTTATTTTTAAGCAACTTAATAATCGTGGTGAATTTTGTTTGCTTGGTTGGTGCAAGATTGAATGAAGTTGGTTAAGTCCCATCTAAGTAATCACCCTCTCGGGCATTGGCACCTGGGATTTTATTGGCGAGATTTGATCATATGGTTGAGAAAGTCATTTATTTTGTTATCTGTATCAATAGGCCATAGTTGTTTCATTCAGTTTAGTTATGACAATATCCAAAGTTTTTCAGTTTGTAAGTAAGTTTATTCAGGTATACACAAATACAGTTACATAGATTATCATACATAGCAGCATATGTGTAGTGCATATGTGGGTGCCCAGAATGTCGTAGAATGTCTTCCAGGTCTTTTTTATATCTCCTCTTGTTTCGGTGAATCAATTAGAGAAGTACAATTGCTTAGTCCTTCTTATTAGTTTGGTGAGGACTGATGTGTAATGTTTAATATTTTTTTTTTTTTAACAAGTCGGCTGTCTCCCACCGAGGCAGGGTGACCCAAAAAGAAAGAAAATCCCCAAAAAGAAAATACTTTCATCATCATTCAACACTTTCACCACACTCATACATAATCACTGTCTTTGCAGAGGCGCTCAGATACGACAGCTGAGAATAGTCCCTCCCAGCTGTCACTATCCCAGACCCCTCCTTTAAAGTGCAGGCATTGTACTTCCCATTTCCAGGACTCAAGTCCAACTAAATCAATTAACTGGTTTCCCTGAATCCCTTCACAAAATGTTACCCTGCTCACACTCCAACAGCTCGTCAGGTCCCAAAAACCATTCGTCTCCGTTCACGCCTATCTAACACGCTCACACATGCTTGCTAGAAGTCCAAGCCCTCGCCCACAAAACCTCCTTTACCCCTCCCTCCAACCTTTTCTAGGACGACCCCTACCCCGCCTTCCTTCCCCACAGATTTATACGCTCTCCAAGTCATTCTACTTTGATCCATTCTCTCAAATGACCAAACCACCTCAACAACCCCTCTTCAGCCCTCTGACAAATACTTTTAGTAACTCCACACCTTCTCCTAATTTCCACATTCCGAATTTTCTGCATAATATTTACACCACACATTGCCCTTAGACAGGACATCTCCACTGCCTCCAGCCTCCTCCTCGCTGCAGCATTTGCAACCCATGCTTCACACCCATATAAGAGTGTTGTTACCACTATACTTTTGTACATTCCCTTCTTTGCCTCCATGGATAACGTTTTTTTGTCTCCACAGATACCTCAACACACCACTCACCTTTTTTTCCTTCATCAATTCTATGATTAACCTCATCCTTCATAAACCCATCCGCTGACACATCAACTCCCAAATATCTGAAAACATTTATACTTCTTCCACAATCCCTCTCTCCAATGTGATATCTAATTTTTCTTTATTTAAATTGTTTGATACCCTCATCACCTTACTCTTATCTATGTTCACTTTCAACTTCTACCTTTACACACCCTCCCAAACTCGTCCACTAACCTTTGCAACTTTTCTTTGGAATCTCCCATAAGCACAGTATCATCAGCTAAAAGTAACTGTCAACTCCCATTTTGCATTTAATTCCCCATAATGTAATCCCACCCCTCTCCCCAACACTTTTACAACCCCATCTATAAATATATTAAACAACCATGGTGACATTACACATCCCTGTCTAAGACCTACTTTTACTGGGAAGTAATCTCCTCTCTCCTACACACCCTAACCTGAGCCTCACTATCCTCATAAAAACTCTTTACAGCCTTCAGTAACTTTCTACCTATTCCATACACTTGCAACATTTGCCACATTGCTCCCCTATCCACTCTATCATATGCCTTTTCTAAATCCATAAATGCAATAAAAACTTTTCTACCTTTATCTAAATACTGTTCACATATATGCTTCACTGTAAACACTTGATCTACACATCCCCTACCCACTCTAAAGCCTCCTTGCTCATCTGCAATCCTACTCTCTGTCTTACCTCTAATTCTTTCAATAATAACCCTGGTATACTCAGTAAACTTATTCCCCTATAATTCTTACAATCTCTTTTATCCCCCTTCCCTTTATATAAAGGAACTATACATGCTCTCTGCCAATCCCTAGGTACCTTCCCCTCTTTCATACATTTATTAAACAAAAATACCAACCGCTCCAACACTATATCCCCCCCTGCTTTTAACATTTTTGTCATGATCCCGTCAGTTCCAGCTGCTTTACCCCCTTTCATTATACGTAATGCCTCACACACCTTCCCCACACTCACATCTTGCTCTTCTTCACTCCTAAACGATGTTGTACCTCCCTGGCCAGTACATGAAATTACCACCTCCCTTTTTTCATCGACATTTAAATTTCCCTCAAAATATTCCCGCCATCTACCCAATACCTCCAGCTCCCCATCTACTAACTCCTCTACTCTGTTTTAACTGACAAACCATTCGTTCCTAGGCTTTTATCTTGTTTATCTCACCCCAAATTTTTTCTTGTTTTCAGAAAATTTCTTGACAGAGCCTCTCCCATTCTTCCATCTGCTCTTCTTTTGCCCCTCTCACCACTTCACCTTCTTTACTTCCATATACTTGCCTTTTATTAACACTTTGTTTTTTTAAAAACCCCATAAGCTATTTTTTCTTTTTCCACACCCCTTTTTTTATTCCACCACTCACTTCCTCCGCACCCACCTCCTATAGCCACAAAATTTTCCCCCCATTCTA
>WNWK01057341.1:0-10767 GCA_009830355.1 Cherax destructor
CATCATTTCGTTTATTGACTTTCCTCCCAAATTCCTGTCCCACTGAACCCCCTAAAGGGGTTCCCTCATACCTGTGTAACCCCCTTTTATATTTTGGGCTTTTTCTTCAGCTCCTTTACCCTCTCCACTTGTATCTCTACTATGTATTCAACACAGAACCACATGATCACAAACCCAAGGGGCCTCTCAAAGGGATGTCCTCAATGTCTAAACTGCTCAGGGTGACACGAGGCCCAGTCGTGCTGGTTCATCCCCCCCTTTCCCCTGGTAGTGTCCAACATGTTGATGCATAAAGTTTTCCTCCCAATCCATCATCTTTCCTCTCCTTTTTCGGGACCCCGTGTGGCTCAGGCTTTCCCTCCAGTAACTTTGCTCTTGATGAACTTCTGCCCCCTGAGTGTGTCCACCTTTGCTCTGTTGCTCTCTTCATATTCCTCCTGCAGTTCTGGGGGGATTATACATCACTAATAACCCTTATTTTCCCCCCAGACTGAAGTGTCCCTACTATGTAATACCTTTCCTTTTTGTCCATGCCTTAGTTTCCCCAAATCTCCATCTTTTTTTAACAGTGCAACCTCTCCCCCCTCTTTTTATCTTTCCTCAGGATCAATATCCTGGTGGGAAGATTGCTTCTTTTGCCTGTGAGTTTCGTTTCGGGACTGCTATGAAGTCTTGGGACTTCTCATTGTTTTTTTCTTCCTCATATTTTTTATTCCATCCCGTTCGTGTACCAAACTTTAAACTTTTTTCCGGGGAGAATTTGGGGTTTGGGGAGCAGGAGCCCTGGCGGGGGGTAGATTGCGGTGGGGGGGGGGTTTTTGATGAGGGGGGGGGGGCAAGTGCCAGGGGGGTTTCGTTGGGGTGGGGTTTGTGGTGTGGGGGTGGGGACAAGGACAGTGTGTGAGTGTTGGTTTAGATTGTTCAGTTTTTAGGGTTGCGTGGGTTGTATCCCTGCGGGGGTTTCTGGAGGGGTGTTGTCCCTTCCCCGGGGCTGGGTTCTTTTGCTCATCTTTGTCATTTTCCCCTCGTTCCTCCTTTGTCCCACCCTCTTTCAGTATCATCCTTTCCTCTTGTGTTTGTGTTTCTGTGTGTCCCACCTTTTTTTTTGCAGGGGTCGATATATAACTCCCCGGGGGTGTGTGTTTAAACAGAATGCCCCTACCCACCCGAGGGTATCAAGTGTTTAAAGGGGAAAAACAATGATGGATGAGGTGAAGAAGGAGCACAAGATTTGCAGAGGAGACCATCTTGATATGAGTAACGCCACTGCTGTTGAGTTCTGCCTTTGCCAGGTCAGCTGTTTGGGAATCACAAAATTTATAATTAAAACATGCAACATTCTTACCTATTTTCTGTTTATAGATAAAAGAAACCGTAACACTGCCTGATCGGACTTGGCAAAACACTGCCGAGTCTAAGCAGCTCTAAGAATTACATATAATTCATAAACTCTGCACCCTTGTGAATCAAGATTGAAATTACACATTTAAAAGTACTAAATTACGAGAACTTATAATCACGTGGATGCAAACTGTCCACCTTAGTGGCCTTCAAGCATGTGGGGAGGTGCCAATGAGTGCTTAAAAAATATAAAATAAACCAGATAATTGTTCCTCAGATCATGACCGGCACCTTCTCTTGTAAATAAATTACATAGTAGTACAGGATTTATATGAAAAGAGAACATAAGCCTCCCAACCCCATCCTCACTACTATAAGGGAAAATGGAAGAGTGTTTAAAATTCCTCAATTCACAATTCCTCCTCTAATGGACTTAAGATGTTATTGTTAAATACTGTAGTGATTGAAAAAAACATAAATGTTAAAGTTAACACTTAAAAAAATTTTGCAACAACCTTTTTCAACATTTTGTGGAATAAGCAGGAATTTTTAGGAAAATTGAAACTAACTTTTCTGTTATATTCTTGAAAATACATATATTATTTTACAATACCCATTAAGAAATATAGAAACTACAATCATCAAATACACTAAGACTAAAAAAGCTTTTCTAGCCTTCGTCATAGCAAAAATCATCCAAAAGTTCAGCAAAATTTGTATACGTATGTCACTTTTAATGCACAGAATGCTCATGTGGACAACTTCTCTTTAGACATTGTGACCCTTAATTCATTTTAATTATTTTGAGGCTTGAAAAACACCTCTCTCCGAGTAGTTACTGACCATTAAGCTAAGAAATAGCCGCAAGATTCCCCTTTCCACATTAGGGAAGCTATCTGAATTTTTTTCCTTGAATATAATTTGATAAAGGTCTGCATAAGACAGTGGTTGCTCTTGTGTAGGCCTATGGCTTTGTCTCATACAAGTGAATGTATAAAAGTTCATCAGTAAGTTTTAGATCAACATCTGGGATGTTTGCATCAACAGTCAACACATTGATGAATTTCTTGTTTAAATTCTGTCAGATTAGCAAAAAAGGGAAAAAACATTTGTGCAACATCACTGTTCACAGTAACTTTTTTTAAATTGGTTTAATGCTTCTTGTATGGGAAAAAGGATTTTATCCTAAACTTATCTTAAAGAGGGTCATCGGCATCAGGACCAGCTGCATTTTCCTCTTTTCCCTTTTCCTTTTCCCCGGTTTTTTTCTCCTTGTGAAGGTCTGTAGTTGACATTTGCAAGGCGGTTTTTTCTTGTTGTTCAGGGTCATCAAAACTTTTCTATTTTCAAAAAACTTAAGTGAACTTACAAAAGAATTTAAAACACCTCTGATTTCTAAAACTTTTTTACCCTTTTGAAAAAGAAGAAGGTTTCCAAAAAAGCAACATTAACACAAATTCCAGTTCTTCCATTTTCTACAAAAGTTTTTAGCGTGAATCCTGGTATCATCCATCTCTTAACCCGAGTTCAAGTGACTCAGGGGCTCACTCACTTTTCCCGCTTTCCGGGTGGAAAAAATCAGTACGAAATCAATGTTGAGTTATTGGCTCAAAAAATTTTTTCGAAAAGGGGGAACTTGGGAAAAAATTTAGATGGGTTGTTTAGGCTACGTGGGTTTTGACAGCATTTGTAAAAAAGGCCCATCAGTGTCAAAAAAATTATACACCTTAGCAGTAGGCCTCCTAGATTTTGAGGCCCAAGGCCTAAGCCTATGGTTTATAATAACACTTCTTAACTTGCTCCAAAATACTCAAGTTTTTGTTGCATAATTCTAGACCTTTCCTGATTCGGGTAAATATAATTAAATGCCTTTATTCCTATCAAAGAAAACTTGAGTTTAATAAAATTTTTTTTATAAACAAAAAACATTAATGCACAAACTGTTGATGCACTTTCCATTAGTTCTGTTATTCTGCACTACTGAGGGGTAAAAGGCATCAAGACGTCGCCCCCCGCAACCCCAGGTTCAAGGGGGATTAATTCACCCCCGGGAGACCTTGCAGTGATCGGGTGTGCTGGTTGAGACCTCTGGTGGCAGTCAAGCCAAACTTTATTTTTTTCAAGATGGCTGATGGGGACAGAAGGAGATCAACATTTATTGTTGAGGTGCTTCAAGGGGCGACATACCCCTTGAGTCCCGGGCCCCTTTTTTTGGGCCATCCCCCCGGAAAACATCTCCAAAAAAATTATATGGGATATCAATAAAAGGGCATAAAGGGGGTTTTCTGAAGCTCGCCTGCACCGCTGTTTAAAAGAATTGTGGACCCTTTTTCAGGATGGGGAAATTTGGGGGTTCCCCTTGGGGAAGCCGCCCATTGACGTTTCTTTTTCAAATGGTTAAAATACATAAACGCCCTCTTAAGGCCAAAGATGGACATAAGGGTTTTTTCGACATTGGGGGTCATTCATGCCGTAAACCATTGGGAGGGGGTCCCAGGGTATATATGGGGGGGATGTTAGGGGGGCCCTTCCCCCCGCCCAAGATGACCCAAAGGAAAATTCCCTTCCTATGTTTTGATGGGGGTTTTTTCGCCGCAGGGTCTTCATAACATATGCAGGTCAGGTAAAAATGGATGTGTGGGATGCCAGGGGCATATGGCTGGGGTTTGGGTGAAGAGACGCGATGACGGGGGCAACGGCGTGGGCCGTGGATCAGGCTATGGAGGAGCAGACACAGTTTGCGTGATGGCCGCTGGAAGGTGTGGGGCGGCTGAAAACCGCAGCTGGAGGGAAAGTGGGAAGAGGGGGAAAAGGTCAGAGGTGGATTTTCCCCGGGGCCGGTGGAGTCTCAGCCCAGGGGGGGGGTCCCCTTTGGCTGGGTGAGGAAAAGGATGATTGAGGCTGAGGCGTTCTGCAGGATCGGGGAAGGCACCCTGGGTTTTGGGGGAAAAGGGGTTTTGGAAGTGGAGATGAATAGGGTGGAACCCATGGAGGTGCCTTTTTAAAAGGGTGAATCCAGGAAGAGACCTGGTGATGAGGGAGGGATGTTTTAAAACCCCCCCCAGGGTCTAGAAAACGGGGGCGGAGGTGGTTTGGGGGGGTTTTGGGGAAGTGAAGGAAAGAAAAGTGGGGGGGGGTGTCTAGGGTAGGGGGGAGGTGTTTAAAAAGAGTTTGGCAATATTAAGTAGGCCCTGGAGAAAAAAAACCGGAAGGGGGAAACCCCCTTCATTCGTTAAATTTGTTGCTGAATGAAAATTTGGCCTCAAGAATAGGTCAAGAAAAAATTTGGGGTGAATCCCCGTTGTTTTGTGTTGTAAAAATTTTGTTTTTAAAAGATCTAATTATAGGTGGGGGAGGTGTTTTAGTTTTGGGAGGTTATAGGGTGTTAAATGGTTTTCCAAAAACCCAAAGGGGTGGTGGTGGGGGGAAAAACATGGGTCCAGACCTTGCCCTCGTGGGAGGGGGGGGTCGGGGGTGGGGGAGTTGGGGTGGGGGACCGGTTTGTTTTTCAGGGAATGCCCGCTGACCAAGGCGTGAAAGAAAAGTTTCTGGGGTCTGAGTTTTTATCCCTTTCCGGGGAACCCTAAATTTCCCCCAAAATTTATTGCGGGGGACGGGAAAGCAATTAAGGGTTAAAAGGCGTTGAGCCGCGGGGGGGAGTTTTGGGGGCCTTGAAAGGGTGCGGGGGGGGGGTTGTGGAGGGTTTTAAGGGGTATAGGGGAGCCGGTAGAGTAAACTTTTTATAAGAGGATTTTTCCCCTTTTGGTTGGGGTTATATGTCACCGGGGCGGGGGAAGGTTTTAAGGTGGAGAGCATGGACGGGGGTTTTTTCGGAACAGAGGGTTTAGAAAGAGGGGGGAGGGGAAAGGGGGGTTGGGGTGTATCAGATTTTTTGGAAATTAAATGTTAGTTGTTGAATAGGGGGGAAGGGGGGGTTTTTTTTTTGCTGAATGGTGGGAGGGGTTTTGGGGGAGGGGGATCCGAGTGTGGTGGGCAACGAGGGGTGGGTGGCTTAAGGCTTTTTATGAAAGGGGGGAAAAGGGGAGGAGGCACATTATAGGTATGGGTATCAACGTTATTTTTAGGTTCGGTATCAACGTTTTTTTTTGTGGGAATGCTCCGGGGGGAGAAAAGGGGGGGAGGTTGTGGATTTACAGGAAAATTCCCGGGAAATACAAAATGAGCGGTTTCAGATGCTCAGGATTCAAAATCGAGGGGTTTTAGGGGGACAGGGCATCAGCAGTATTTTTCCCGCGTTTTAAAGAAACGCAAAAGGGGGGTATGTTGATATGGGGGGTTTGGGAGGAGAGTATGAGGGGTCGGGGGGGTTTTTGAGGACTACTGAGGGCATGAGGGTTATGCTGGGGGGTTTGGGTTTTGGGTAAATTATAGGGGGGGTGTTTTTGGAAAGGGGTTGGGGGGACTGAATGACGAGGATAGACAAGCATTGGTGGGGTCTAAAACGAACAAGGTGTGGGAAAACGTTATGGACTGGTGTCGTTGTGCTTGTGCCTAAGGGCAGGGGCAGCAGAGTCTTTAAAGACTAGAGGGGCCCTAGCTCTTTGTTCAAAATTACAAAACATTTGGGAAAATCCTGGTGAATAAGGGTGAAACATTTTTGGGGACCATGTTGCATGGGGGCGGGATGGGGAAAACCCGGTAGGGGGTATTAGAACGGGACTATAAAAATTAAGGGTTTTGTGGAGGATAGTCAGTTTGGGGAAGTTTTGGGATTGGACTTTAAACAGCTAACGATTTTGTAGATAGGCAAATGCTTTTATGGGGATTTTACAGAAGCAGGGGTTTGGGGATGGGTTTTGGCTTGGGGGCGTACTTTTTTATGGGGAGATTTTGTCCAGGTTCAGGCCAATGGGAGGGTAGGAGTGGCCGTGGGGATGGAGGACCCGTTTTTTAGAAGGGGAAATTTAAGGTTTTGGGGGGCAGGGGTGAACAATCCAGGTAGGCCAGGGACTTGGCTATGTTTCAAACCCACTATTTTAGTTAGGAGTGTTGAGGGTTTATTAAATATAGTCAATAGGTTGGTGGGGATTTTTTTTTGGGAGGCCACCGGGATGAGGGGCAATTCCAAAAACCAACCTTTTTGAGGTAGGGACTTGGGTTGAGGGTGCGTTGGGAAGTAAAGGGGAAAAGGGGGTGGGGGTTGATAGGTTAAAGATATGTGGGATAGTGTTTAACGATAACCCCCGGGTCTGGCAAGGGGGGTTAACTCCCAAAAGGGGGTGGTGGATGTGGCTTTGTGCAGGATGGTACGTTGCTCCCGGGGCCCGTGGTCATGAACGTTTTGGGATATAATAAATTGTGGGTTTTTGCAGGGGGTGTATCCTTTTTCTGGAGGTGGTGTGGGAAAATTTTCAGGGGGGCTTTAAAAATTTTTGGGGCCATGGGAGGCATTGGTTGGGCAGGGAAATTTGGGAAACTTGGTTTTAGGTTGAGGAATGTTTTGTTGTGCAGCAAATTTTTTGGGAAGGGGGTGTAGGGGAACGTTATGAGGGAGGCTCTAGGTTGTTTCGGTAAAAGGGTTTTAAAAGGGTTTCGAGATGGTTTTATGCGCCCTTTTGGGCATAAGGAGCCAGGGGCAGTAAGGGTGAGTAGGCTTGATAGAATTGGGGGGGGAGCAGGTGGTACAGGGCGGGCATTATACCCTATGTTTGGTTGGGGGGAGGGGGGGTTGGGGTTTAGGGAAAATTAAGTTGCTGCCTAGGGTGGGGAATTTGGGGACAGATTTCTGCAAGGTATTCCGTCAAAGGAGCAGTTATTCATTATTTAAATTATGGGAATAGGGGCCCGTTTTTAGGTGTGGCGGGGGTGAAAAGGCGTATCTTTGTATCATGCGGGTACTTCTGCAAGGGTGTAGCGGAGGTATGGGAGTGGTTTGGGAGGGTGCTTTTGAAGGTGGGGGTATTGGTTTGTCGACACTTGGGGCTTAGTTTTTACATGGAGGGTTTCCCCAAAAATGTTAGGAGGGCTTTGTCTTCTTGGTACTTGATTTTCTCCATACTTCCTGGAGATTGAGGGAGTCGGGGGGTGTGCACATTAAGGCTTTGGCTGCAACATTTTATAGAAAAAAAATGACTAATGAGGGGTTATATACAAAGGTTTTGGGGACAAGGCTTTTCCTGTGGAATACCACCTTTTGGCTTGCAATGCCCCCTTGGGAAAAAAGGACAAAGGGGTAAAGGGCTGGTTTAAAAATAAGAACATAAGAATGGAGGAACACTGCAGAAGGCCTACGGGCCCCATACAAGGCAGGTCCTTATAAAAACCACCACTACCTAAGAATTTATTCCCCGTACTCACGACACAAATCAAACCCAGCCCCCCCCAATTCATATATTTTGTCCAATCTTTTTTTAAAGCCACCCAAGGTCCTAGCCTCTATCACCCTAGGAAAGGGTTTTTCCCACGCATCTAAAACCTGTTCAAAAACCAGTACTTCCCAAAACCCTTTTCCCTAAATCAAAATTTACCCAATTTAAATCCGTTATTTCTGGTTCTTACTTGGTTCGATACCCTCAGTTTTTTAAATTAATATCCCCTTTTGTTTATGCCCATCATCCACTTGTACCCCTCGATGATATCTCCCCTCATTCTACGTCTCCCAGAGAGTGGAGATTCAACGCTCAAGTCTATTTTCCCATACGGGAGCATACTGTAAAATCATTTTAGTCATTTTTTCTTTGTATGTTCCCCAATGAATCTATATCCATCCTGAGTAAGGAGCCCAAAAACTGAGCTGCATAATCCAAATGGGTCTCACTAGTGATGTATAGAGCTTAAAAAAATTTTTGGACTTTTTTTGTTATCTTTTTTAAATAAATCCTAGTAATCTGTTAGCCTTATTGCGCACACTTAGGCACTTTTTCTTGGTTTTGGAATTTCTGCTTACCATGACTCCCAAGTCTTTTTCACATTCTGTAGGGTAAAGCTCAACTTCACCTATTTTTTATAAATTGGAGGGATATTTTCATTACCAACGACAAGCACCTTACACTTGCCCCAATTGAACTTAACTGCCACTTTTCAGACCAAAAATTAAATTTTATCCAAAATCCTCCGGGAGTTCACTGTTATCCCCCTTTAAGAAGAAATGGCCTATTTTTATCATCAGAAAATTTTACTCATGTCACTTGAACCTTCATCAAGGTCATTAATGTAAATTATGAACAAAAAAGGGGGCCCCCAAAACTGATCCTTGTGGAACGCCATAGTGACCCCATTCAGATTTGACCCCATTAATGGAAACTCTCTGTTTTTCTTTTGGGAAGCCATGCCTCTTCCATGCTAGAATTTTTACCTCCTATACCAGGCTGCCACCTTTCTTAAGAGTCTCTTGTGAGGTACTCTATCGAAGGCCTTACTGAAACAAGTAAACTATATCATATTTTTTATCACTGTCTACTGCCTCAAATGTTTTATTGAAAACGTCAGTAAATTTGTCGCAAGGAAAGACCCTCGTAAACCCATCTGAGATTCATTAATCAAATTATGTTTTTAAGGTGACTTCTGATAATATCAGCTATAATTGATTCTTTAAATTTTCCTACTATAGACGTAGGCTTATTGGACGGTAATTTGATGGAATGGACTTATCCCCCCGATTTGAATATGGGGAAATACATTAGCTATCTTCCACATTTTGGCACAACACCCAATTGGGGTGGACGTATTAAACACATTCGTTAATTTTGACTAAGTTCCATTTGCATTCTTTAAAAAACCCTGAAAACAACTCGTCGGGTCCCGGGGACTTATTTTGCTTCAGTTTTTCTATCTGTTTTATAACCATGTCCCTCGTGACAGTAATATTAGTTAATTTGAATTCTTCAGGAACTGAATAATTGTTAATTTCTGGGAAACTCATTTACGTCTTTTGTAAAGACTGACAAAAAAAAGTCATTAAATAGAGAACACATTTCCAGTTCGTTATCCGTCAGCTGTCCATTCCCAATTTTCAGAGGTCCCAATTTTTCCCTCACCCATCCTGTACACTTGAAAGAACCCCTTTTTGGGTTAGTCTTTGATTCAAAGCAACCTTAATCTCATAGTCACGTTTAGCCTTTCTAATCCCCCTTTTTTACCCCTTTTTAACTGGGAAAATATTGGTCAATAAGGTTAACATTCCTCTTTTTATGCGCCTATAAATTCCTCTTTTCTCCCCTTTAAAAAATGTTTTTTGCCTCCTGTTAATCCATTTGGGATCGTTATTATTTGACCTAAATTCTCTCGGGAATAAACATACTCTGTGCACGGTTTTACATTATTAAGAAACAAATCATAAACGCAGATTCCCCTCGTAATCGTTAACTAGATTCCCCCGTCGGGAAGGGTTTCCCCAAGTCCCAAAATAATCCCAAAAAACGAAATCAGGAACTTTTTTTCCGTATTATCCCTATTTTTCTCCCCTTTAAAATTAAAAGTAATGGATTTGTGATCACTAGCTCCAAGCTCTTCAGTGATCTCCAGATTATTTACAAGAGTTTCTTTTTTGACAAGACTAGGTCGAGCAAATTATTACCTCTGGTAGGCCCCCGGGCACACACTGCTTCAGAAAACAGTCCCAACTACTTCCCTGCCCCGGGCTCCAATTACCGGTCAAAGAAGTCCGGGGGTTTTTCTAAAGTTAAAAACCCCTACTAACACTACGTTATTGTGCCTAAACCCCAACAATTTTGTCCCAAAGAAGTCTCCCCCCATCGTGATCCAAGCCTGGGGGTCGGTATATTACACCTAAAATGGGGTTTTTTTTGACCTTCAAAAATTTTACCCAAACGAAATTTTGTTAATGATCCATCTATTTTTATGCCTGTTTTTATGCAGCAATTTATATTTTCTCGTACATACAATGAACTCCCCCCCTTTCCCAATTTTTTATCTAAAGGAACAACTTAAACCCCTGAAATGAAAACTCAGCAATCTATCCCGGCTCTTGGTATTATACCATTTTTTTCAGTTATTGCAATGACATCAAAACACATGCTACCAAACGTAATTCGTTAATTTTATTTTGGGGCTTCGGGCGGGTTAAATATAAAAAACATTTTTATATGTATCTTCTTGTGAACCTTTTTCCCCTTTTTTTTACACAATTTTTGTTACTATCATTACCCTGTGTCACTCGATTACTGTTATTGTTTTAATGATTTATGATATCAAAGCCGGAAACAATATTTTTGGGCCCCCATTATTTACCATTCCCAAACCCTTTTTTTTTAAATTCCCAGTTTAAAGCCCAACAACATCCTCAACTGAGCTAGGGGGGGGACCTTAAAGTTCTGGGGTTGGGGGGGGTTTTTGTGGTGTGTGTGGGAAACTTCTATATGGGGTAGTGGTCCAATTTTTTTTGGGGTGTGCTGAAGTGGTGAATGATGTTTGGGAAAAAAGGGGGGGGAGGGAGAGGGAGGGGGT
>WNWK01057342.1:0-10767 GCA_009830355.1 Cherax destructor
CCAGACTCATGGAACTCCGTGTTCATCAAGAACTGCAAGAAGCCCCTATCACGTGCTTTTGACATCCTATGGAGAGGGAGCATGGACACTGGGGTCGTCCCGCAGCTACTAAAAACAACAGACATAGCCCCACTCTACAAAGGGGGCAGTAAAGCAATAGCAAAGAACTACAGACCAATAGCTCTAACGTCCCATATCATAAAAATCTTTGAAAGGGTTCTAAGAAGCAAGATCGCCACCCATCTTGATACCCATCAGTTACACAACCCAGGGCAGCATGGGTTTAGAGCAGGTCGCTCCTGTCTGTCCCAACTACTGGACCACTACGACAAGGTTCTGGATGCTCTAGATGACAAACAGAATGCAGATGTTATATACACAGACTTTGCAAAAGCCTTTGACAAGTGTGACCATGGTGTAATAGCACATAAAATGCGTGATAAAGAAATAACAGGAAAAATTGGTAGATGGATCTATAATTTCCTAACAAGTAGAACACAAAGAGTAGTAGTCAACAGAGTAAAGTCTGAGGCGGCTACAGTGAAAAGCTCTGTTCCACAAGGCACAGTACTCGCTCCCATCCTGTTCCTCATCCTCATATCGGACATAGACAGGGATATAAGCCACAGTGCTGTGTCTTCCTTTGCAGATGACACTAGAATCTGTATGACAGTGTCCATCATTGAAGACACTTCAAGCAGACATAAACCAAATCTTTAAATGGGCTGCAGAAAACAATATGAAGTTTAATGATGAGAAATTTCAATTACTCAGATAAGGAAAACGTGAGGAAATTAAAATCTCATCGGGGTACAAAACAAATTCCAACCACACAATAGAGCGAAAAACTAATGTCAAAGACCTGGGAGTGATCATGTCAGAGGATCTCACATTGAAGGACCATAACACCGTAGCAATCGCATCTGCTAGAAAAATGACAGGATGGATAATGAGAACCTTCAAAACCAGGGATGCCAAGCCCATGTTGACACTTTTCAGGTCGCTTGTTCTATCTAGGCTGGAATAAAGCTGCACACTAACTGTACCTTTCAAAGCAGGTGAAATTGCTGAACTAGAAAATGTGCAGAGAACCTTCACGGCACGCATAACTGCGATAAACCACCTCAATTACTTGGAACGCTTGAAGTTCCTAAACCTGTACTCCCTAGAACGCAGGCGGGAGAGATACATTATTATATACACGTGGAAAATTCTCGAGGGATTAGTACCAAACTTGCACACGAGAGTCACTCCCTACGAAAGCAAAAGACTCGGCAGGCGATGTAACATCCCCCAATGAAGAGCAGGGGTGCCACTAGCACGTTGAGGGACAACACAATGAGTGTCAGAGGCCCAAGACTGTTCAACTGCCTCTCAGCATACATAAGGGGGATTACCAACAAACCCCTGGCTGTCTTCAAGCAGGCACTGGACAGGCACCTAAAGTCGGTGCCTGACCAGCCAGGCTGTGGTTCGTACGTTGGACTGCGTGCGGCCAGCAGTAGCAGCCTGGTTGATCAGGCTCTGATCCAACATGAGGCCTGGTCACAGACCGGGCCGCAGGGGCGTTGACCCCTAGAACTCTCTCCAGGTATACTCCAGGTATACTCACATTAACTTAGTTAACTGATCATACACTGGCTACTTTATTTAGTTCAAATATCTAATGAATTATAAGGAAAAGGAAAACAAATATTTAATAAATACATCGCAATCTTTTTCGTTTTACCAGTTTGTTTTTCTTTGAGTTTCTTTCTTTGTTACTGATTTTCCTCGGAGAGTTACGTAGTTGTTGTGGGGGGGGGGGGTTCCTGGTGTGTTACGTAGTTGTTGTGGGCGCTGTGTGGCGTCCTGGTGTGTTACGTAGTTGTTGTGGGCGTTGTGTGGCGTCCTGGTGTGTTACGTAGTTGTTGTGGGCGTTGTGTGGCGTCCTGGTGTGTTACGTAGTTGTTGTGGGCGTTGTGTGGCGTCCTGGTGTGTTACGTAGTTGTTGTGGGCGCTGTGTGGCTTCCTGGTGTGTTACGTAGTTGTTGTGGGTGTGTGTGGCGTCCTGGTGTGTTACGTAGTTGTTGTGGGTGTGTGTGGCTTCCTGGTGTGTTACGTAGTAGTTGTGGGCGCTGTGTGGCTTCCTGGTGTGTTACGTAGTTGTTGTGGGCGCTGTGTGGCTTCCTGGTGTGTTACGTAGTAGTTGTGGGTGTGTGTGGCGTCCTGGTGTGTTACGTAGTTGTTGTGGGTGTGTGTGGCTTCCTGGTGTGTTACGTAGTTGTTGTGGGCGTTGTGTGGCTTCCTGGTGTGTTACGTAGTTGTTGTGGGTGTGTGTGGCGTCCTGGTGTGTTACGTAGTTGTTGTGGGTGTGTGTAGCTTCCTGGTGTGTTACGTAGTTGTTGTGGGTGTGTGTGGCTTCATGGTGTGTTACGTAGTTGTTGTGGGTGTGTGTGGCTTCCTGGTGAGTTACGTAGTTGTTGTGGGTGTGTGTGGCTTACTGGTGTGTTACGTAGTTTTTGTGGGTGTGTGTGGCTTCCTGGTGAGTTACGTAGTTGTTGTGGGCGTTGTTTGGCTTCCTGGTGTGTTACGTAGTTGTTGTGGGTGTGTGTGGTTTCCTGGTGAGTTACGTAGTTGTTGTGGGTGTGTGTGGTTTCCTGGTGTGTTACGTAGTTGTTGTGGGTGTGTGTGGCTTCATGGTGTGTTACGTAGTTGTTGTGGGTGTGTGTGGCTTCCTGGTGAGTTACGTAGTTGTTGTGGGTGTGTGTGGTTTACTGGTGTGTTACGTAGTTTTTGTGAGTGTGTGTGGCTTCCTGGTGTGTTACGTAGTTGTTGTGGGTGTGTGTGGTTTCCTGGTGAGTTACGTAGTTGTTGTGGGTGTGTGTGGTTTCCTGGTGTGTTACGTAGTTGTTGTGGGTGTGTGTGGTTTCCTGGTGAGTTACGTAGTTGTTGTGGGTGTGTGTGGTTTCCTGGTGTGTTACGTAGTTGTTGTGGGTGTGTGTGGCTTCCTGGTGAGTTACGTAGTTGTTTTGGGTGTGTATGGTTTCCTGGTGTGTTACGTAGTTGTTGTGGGTGTGTGTGGTTTCCTGGTGAGTTACGTAGTTGTTGTGGGTGTGTGTGGTTTCCTGGTGTGTTACGTAGTTGTTGTGGGTGTGTGTGGTTTCCTGGTGAGTTACGTAGTTGTTGTGGGTGTGTGTGGTTTCCTGGTGTGTTACGTAGTTGTTGTGGGTGTGTGTGTATTGCGCCCCTTGAACTGGGCCTCAATGTATATAATGTATATTTCCATTTTCTATAATTTTATATTGCGAATATTCTCGATTATAGCTAAATCGTTAATATTTGTCTTTATATTATTATTAGACTATTATTTAACTTAGCTATATTTATTAGGTAGGATGTAATATTTTATGTTGTGCTCGAGAGTGTGTAGTAACTGCCTTTGTGTTGGCAAACGACTGTTACGCTGCCGGCGTCTAGTTGCGGGGGGGAGTCAGTCTCTGAACACACCTGAGCTGTGTGGTGGTTCCTCCTTCCTCTCTCTCTCTGGCCTGCTGCCCTCGTCGAGTCAACACCTCACTCCTTTTTCTACTTGTTGTCTCGACATTAGACTCTGTTGGGTAGAGTATGCACTCGTTGGTGAGGCGAATCATACTTCTCAGAACTCTGTGTAACTCTGTTCACAGAGAATAGATTAGACAGTGATTATTCGACTTTGTTCTGGGTTGTGTGTCACTTCGACACTCTTTGAAAACTCAGGTCTCAAGCTCTAGCTCTGGACCTACTTCGATAAGGCATCTGTGCACCGCCACAGTTTGGGATTGTTTATGCTGAACCTAGTTTCAGTAGTAAGGGAGTTTTATGACTGTTTTGGAGGATCTACTGATGGTCCCCAGTTAGGGTCGATTTTCTATCTCCTTGTTCCTGATGCTGTGTTGCTGTTGCCTGTTATAGTGCTGTTCTGCGAAGTGGTCATTTTACTAGACAATCAAGCTGTTCTGGTTGTCAATTTGTTAGTAAAGCTAGCTTATGAGAAGTTGTTCTGTCGTACACTGGTTGAGTCGAGTCTTAGTTACCGGGAGCACACTCGTACACACATTTATTATTATTTGTATATATTATTGTAATTAATGACATTGTACCTGATGGTACCTCTGAGTCATTTATATATATGTGCCCTCAGCACAGACTTATTGTATATGAGAGCAGTGTAGGAGCTACCCTCCTAATTAACCTCCTAATTGATATCTTAATTAATATCTTTATATTTGATTTACTTTGCTACCCTAGATTTTCTCACTTTGTTAATAAATATTTAAATCATTTACTTTGGTTAGTACCCTATCAGTTGCAATCCCCTTAATCTATATAATATGTCGGATAACTGAACCAGGATACTGACTTTGTTGCAAAAGCCCAGTAACAGGCTGGATGCTAGAAGGGCTATCCTTTCTAGTGTTCACTGGAGATATCTATTGTTAATATATATCGTGTCATTTTGTAACAGTGTGGCTTCCTGGTGTGTTACGTAGTTGTTGTAGGTGTGTGTGGCTTCCTGGTGTGTTACGTAGTTGTTGTGGGTGTGTGTGGATTCCTGGTGTGTTACGTAGTTGTTGTGGGTGTGTGTGGATTCCTGGTGAGTTACGTAGTTCTTGTGGGTGTGTGTGGCTTCCTGGTGTGTTACGTGTTGGGGTGTGTGCTCCTGGTGGTGTAGTTGTTGTGGCGTGTGTGCTCCTGGTGTGTTACGTAGTTGTTGTGGGTGTGTGTGGCTTCCTGGTGTGTTTCGTAGTTGTTGTGGGTGTGTGTGGCTTCCTGGTGAGTTACGTATTTGTTGTGGGGTGTGTGGCTTCCTGTGGTTACGTGTTGTGGTGTTGGCTTCCTGGTGAGTTACGTAGTTGTTGTGGGCGTTGTGTGGCGTCCTGGTGTGTTACGTAGTTGTTGTGGGTGTGTGTGGCTTCCTGGTGAGTTACGTAGTTGTTGGGTTGTGGGCTCTGGTTGTTACGTAGTTGTTGTGGGTTGTGGCTTCCTGGTGTGTTACGTAGTTGTTGTGGGTGTGTGTGGCTTCCTGGTGGTTACGTAGTTGTTGTGGGTGTGTGTGGCTTCCTGGTGAGTTACGTAGTTGTTGTGGGTGTGTGTGGCTTCCTGGTGTGTTACGTAGTTGTTGTGGGTGTGTGTGGCTTCCTGGTGAGTTACGTAGTTGTTGTGGGTGTGTGTGGCTTCCTGGTGTGTTACGTAGTTGTTGTGGGTGTGTGTGGCTTCCTGGTGAGTTACGTAGTTGTTGTGGGTGTGTGTGGCTTCCTGGTGTGTTACGTAGTTGTTGTGGGTGTGTGTGGCTTCCTGGTGAGTTACGTAGTTGTTGTGGGTGTGGTTCTGGTGTGTTACGTAGTTTGTGGGTGTGTGGCTTTCCTGGTGAGTTACGTAGTTGTTGTGGGTGTGTGGCTTCCTGGTGTGTTACGTAGTTGTTGTGGGTGTGTGTGGCTTCCTGGTGAGTTACGTAGTTGTTGTGGGTGTGTGGCTCCTGGTGTGTACGTAGTTGTTTGGGTGTGTGTGGCGTCCTGGTGTGTTACGTAGTTGTTGTGGGTGTGTGTGGCGTCCTGGTGTGTTACGTAGTTGTTGTGGGTGTGTGTGGTTCTGGTGTGTTACGTAGTTGTGGGTGTGTGTGGCTTCCTGGTGTGTTACGTAGTTGTTGTGGGTGTGTGTGGCTTCCTGGTGAGTTACGTAGTTGTTGTGGGTGTGTGTGGCTTCCTGGTGAGTTACGTAGTTGTTGTGGGTGTGTGTGGCTTCCTGGTGAGTTACGTAGTTGTTGTATGTGTGTGTGGTTTCTGGTGAGTTACGTAGTTGTTGTGGTGTGTGTGGCTTCCTGGTGAGTTACGTAGTTGTTGTGGGTGTGTGTGGCTTCTGGTGAGTTACGTAGTTGTTGTGGGTGTGTGTGGTTCCTGGTGGTTACGTAGTTTTGTGGGTGTGTGTGGTTTCCTGGTGAGTTACGTAGTTGTTGTGGTGTGTGGTTTCCTGGTGTGTACGTAGTTGTTGTGGGTGTGTGTGGCTTCCTGGTGAGTTACGTAGTTGTTGTGGGTGTGTGGTTTCCTGGTGTGTTACGTAGTTGTTGTGGGTGTGTTGCTTCCTGGTGAGTTACGTAGTTGTTTGGGTGTGTGTGGTTTCCTGGTGTGTTACGTAGTTGTTGTGGGTGTGTGTGTTCCTGGTGAGTTACGTAGTTGTTGTGGGTGTGTATGGTTTCCTGGTGTGTTACGTAGTTGTTGTGGGTGTGTGTGGTTTCCTGGTGAGTTACGTAGTTGTTGTGGGTGTGTGTGGCTTCCTGGTGAGTTACGTAGTTGTTGATGGGGTTGTGTGGCTTCCTGGTGTGTTACGTAGTTGTTGTGAGCGTTGTGTGGCTTCCTGGTGTGTTTCGTAGTTATTGTGGGTGTGTGGCTTCCTGGTGAGTTACGTAGTTGTTGTGGGTCGTGTGGCTTCCTGGTGTGTTGTGTAGTTGTTTTGGGCAGTGTGAGTCTTACTGGTGTGTTACATAACTGGTGTGGGCGGGTTGTGGTCCTTTTGTGTCACGTCGCTGGAGTGTTCGGGGTGAGGTCCTGGTGTGGGTGGCGTGAGGTCCTGGTGTGGGCGGGTGAGATACGTAGTGTCGGGTGAGGTCCTGGTTTGGGCGGAGTGAGGTCTTGGTTTGGGCGGTGTTAGGTCCTGGTGTGGGCGGGGTTAGGTCCTGGTGTGGGAGGGGTGAGTTCCTGGTGTGGGCGTGAGTTGAGCCCGAGTCTGCTGCTTTAGAGGCAGCCGTGCTGACCACTGCACCACGCACCCGTGCTGACCACTGCACCACAGAGTCGTGCTGACCACTGCACCACAGAGCCGTGCTGACCACTGCACCACACAGCCGTGCTGACCACTGCACCACAGAGCCGTGCTGACCACTGCACCACAGAGCCGTGCTGACCACTGCACCACAGAGTCGTGCTGACCACTGCACCACAGAGCCGTGCTGACCACTGCACCATGCAGCCGTGCTGACCACTGCACCACAGAGCCGTGCTGACCACTGCACCACAGAGCCGTGCTGACCACTGCACCACAGAGCCGTGCTGACCACTGCACCACAGAGCCGTGCTGACCACTGCACCACAGAGTCGTGCTGACCACTGCACCACAGAGCCGTGCTGACCACTGCACCACAGAGTCGTGCTGACCACTGCACCACAGAGCCGTGCTGACCACTGCACCACACAGCCGTGCTGACCACTGCACCACAGAGTCGTGCTGACCACTGCACCACAGAGCCGTGCTGACCACTGCACCACAGAGTCGTGCTGACCACTGCACCACAGAGCCGTGCTGACCACTGCACCACAGAGTCGTGCTGACCACTGCACCACAGAGCCGTGCTGACCACTGCACCACAGAGTCGTGCTGACCACTGCACCACAGAGTCGTGCTGACCACTGCACCACAGAGCCGTGCTGACCACTGCACCACAGAGCCGTGCTGACCACTGCACCACAGAGTCGTGCTGACCACTGCACCACAGAGCCGTGCTGACCACTGCACCACAGAGCCGTGCTGACCACTGCACCACAGAGTCGTGCTGACCACTGCACCACAGAGTCGTGCTGACCACTGCACCACAGAGTCGTGCTGACCACTGCACCACAGAGCCGTGCTGACCACTGCACCACAGAGTCGTGCTGACCACTGCACCACAGAGTCGTGCTGACCACTGCACCACAGAGCCGTGCTGACCACTGCACCACAGAGTCGTGCTGACCACTGCACCACAGAGTCGTGCTGACCACTGCACCACACAGCCGTGCTGACCACTGCACCACAGAGTCGTGCTGACCACTGCACCACAGAGCCGTGCTGACCACTGCACCACAGAGCCGTGCTGACCACTGCACCACAGAGTCGTGCTGACCACTGCACCACAGAGTCGTGCTGACCACTGCACCACAGAGTCGTGCTGACCACTGCACCACAGAGTCGTGCTGACCACTGCACCACAGAGTCGTGCTGACCACTGCACCACAGAACCGTAATCTTTAGATATTAAGTTTTATTATACAAGTCAATAGTAGTATTGGCAATATAAATAACAGTAAAAGAGTTGTGTCAAAACCAGCAAAAGAAAAAGTTGCAGTAGTACTACTACTACTACTATAATAATAATATTATTATTATTTGTTACAAACCTGGGCCATTCTAGGGCCTGTTCCGCCCAGGCCAGTAACAATGTAACAAGAACTTAACATCAAGTTACAAAAGAAATGAAAAGGGATCAATAGGAACGAAATAATTACAATACTTCTTTCTGGTTTTTATTAACTTCCTTAATAATTCGTAGAAGGTTTTGTATAAAGTATTTAAAATGGAGTCTCCAAGAAACCGTATTTACAAACAAGTTTAACCTAAGTTCACTTATTAATGAAGTGTACAATATTCAATCTTCTTTCTCATTTATCACACTAAAAAGCTCTAGAATCGCAAGACGTTCTAATCACCTAACATAACACTTTACCTGACTTCTTCCCACTGAGTCGGAAAGCATAACACTTAATTATTAATCCATTATCACCGTAATGTATCTAGAACGTAGACTATTCGCAACTACGAATTAGAAACCACTTTTCAGAGCAATAAATGGAATGTCTGCAATACAGCAACACACGCACTCAACCTACGAGCACCACTAGAGACATATTCCAAAGTCTCCACAACTGCGGCACACTCACTCTTGCTGTGAGCGCCATTAGAGATATCCCACAGTATCCACAACTAAACCGCACTCACTTGCTTTGAGCCGCGACTGAGACAAACACCACTCAAGGTGCTGGAGGCTCACACAGGAACCTCACAAAGGTCAGAAGAATCCTGGAACCAAGGTGCTTCTCAGGAACAGTGAGAGAGGACCGTCCTCCATGAAAGTCTCACTGAGGACTGAATGCTCACTGACGGATCATTGACTGATCACTGACTGTTGACTCGATAATGACTGAATGACGTTTGACTGATCACAAACAGATCACTGCTTGCTGACTCGTTGACTACTCTGTCTGACTCGCTGAATGGATACTGACAGCTGACTCGCTGAATGAATACTGACTTGTTAACGAGCGGATGGATAGTTAACTATACGTCACATAAAACCCTACCTTGACGTGCAGGAGATATACAATTTGCCAATATAACGCTTATTTTCATAATAATGATAAAGAGACATATTCTAATGGAATATGCTCAAGTATATAATGACGGTATGGTAAGGGTGAGTCTCGTAACATTATTATTATTATTATTATTATTATTATCCAGGCACAGAGAAATTTCAATGTCATCATCATTTAATTGTATTCCACAACATTATTGGACTTACACTATTGGACTTGCACTATTGGGAACTCCTAAAATCTTCAAATTATGGTGGAGCGAAGAGGAGAACAATTAATAATGGTTAACAGCTGGAAAACAGTGGCAGGGCTGGAAAACAGTGGCAGGGCTGGAAAACAGTGGCAGGGCTGGAAAACAGTGGCAGGGCTGGAAAACAGTGGCAGGGCTGGAAAACAGTGGCAGGGCTGGAAAACAGTGGCAGGGCTGGAAAACAGTGGCAGGGCTGGAAAACAGTGGCAGGGCTGGAAAACAGTGGCAGGGCTGGAAAACAGTGGCAGGGCTGGAGAAAACAGTGGCAGGACTAGACATGAGAGCGGAGACAGGAGTGCCACACACTGCAGGAACTAGTACAAAGCAGGAGACAGGTTAGTGCCACACACTGCAGGAACTAGTACAAGAGCAGGAGACAGGTTAGAGCCACACACTGCAGGAACTAGTACAAGAGCAGGAGACAGGTTAGAGCCACACACTGCAGGAACTAGTACAAGAGCAGGATACAGGTTAGTGCCACACACTGCAGGAACTAGTACAAGAGCAGGAGACAGGTTAGAGCCACACACTGCAGGAACTAGTACAAGAGCAGGAGACAGGTTAGAGCCACACACTGCAGGAACTAGTACAAGAGCAGGAGACAGGTTAGAGCCACACACTGCAGGAACTAGTACAAGAGCAGGAGACAGGTTAAGAATCCCACACTGCAGGAACTAGTACAATGAGCAGGAGACGTTGAAGAAACTGATCAGCTACGAAGAGCAAACATGTTAGACTACACATGCAAACTAGTACTAAGAGCAGATGATATGGTTAAGCACCACAGTAGGATACTAAGACAAGAGCAGGAGACAGCTTATGACGAGTAACAATACCTACTGACATGACAGTAGTGACAAGAAGAAGTGCTGGTAGACTGACAGACAAGTGTGAAGAAACACGATAGCTGGTAGACTTACATTGATCAGTAGATGTGCAAGAAGACAGGCTGGGAGACTTAATGACAGTAAGATGGCAAAAAGTGCTGGTAGACTAACACGACAGTAGATGTGCCAAGAAGACTATGCATATCGACTTGACATGACAGTAGATGTGCAAGAAGACAGTGCTGGTAGACTTGACATGACAGTAGATGTGCAAGAAGACAGTGCTGGTAGACTTGACATGACAGTAGATGTGCAAGAAGACAGTGCTGGTAGACTTGACATGACAGTAGATGTGCAAGAAGACAGTGCTGTTAGACTTGACATGACAGTAGATGTGCAAGAAGACAGTGCTGGTAGACTTTACATGACAGTAGATGTGCAAGACAGTGCTGGTAGATTTGACACGACAGTGGATGTGCAAGAAGACAGTGCTGGTAGACTTGACATGACAGTAGATGTGCAAGAAGACAGTGCTGGTAGACTTCTT
>WNWK01057343.1:0-10767 GCA_009830355.1 Cherax destructor
CGACCACAGATACTATTCCTATCACTATTGAAAAACATCATTCTCTTAATTCTTGTAGTGGTACTGTCATTTTACTCCACACCATTGTCCAGACATGTGGTGATGACATTCTGGGCAGCTTGAGCCCCAAAGAACTCCCTATCCTCAAAGTTGACACTTTTTCTCCCTGCCCTTAGGTGAAGATGATATCCTTGAAATATGGCTCGTTTAACATTTGACTGCCGTGAACTTCCCCCCTCGGTCTACATTGGGGACACCGACACCGTTTACAAGTTCGTAAGGTGATCCCTACACCACAGCAGTGTAGAAACTTGGTGTTTTGGTCATCCGGCAAAATATTTCAGGTCCATGGCCGAATGCCCAGTCTGTGGTGCCCGACGACCATGCTAATCCTTCTTGTAGTCTACCTCCCTCTTGCCTTAATTGTCGTGAGGTTCACCCATCTTACTCTGCCATTGTCAAGTGTACTTAAATGAGTGTGAAATCCGCTGTCTCGAGGAGGCGGAAGGTTTCCCATATGCTATGGCTCTCTCTCATCCTACGAATTCAAGGGAGACTTCCCGTATTTCCTATTCTCGCGTTGCTAAACGTCCCCCACTTCTGGGGTCCCAACTCCTGCAGCTTTCTCTGTGGTCACCCCATCCTCAGTCCCCCTGTCTTGAATTCTTTTGCTGTCCTAGGCTCCGAGGTCCATACCTTGGCACCCCTTTCTGTTCTCACCTCTACCTCTACTCACTCGCACAGTTCTGTGTCTACCCGCCCTCGTCCAACCCCTCCTCCTCATCGCCCCTTTCCTCAGAAGCCCACCAAAAAGTCCCCATTGTTAAACTCTCCTCTCACTCCTCCTTCCCTTCTCCAACCTGCACATTTTTCCTTCACAGTTTCTGTGCCTGGTTCTTCACCTCCAACTAGTTCTGTAACATGTGTGAGGTTCATCCTCCTCATTCAATACCTTCATCCCTGTCCCTCCCAAGTTTCTTCCTCTACTGCCCCTTCCCAGGTCGCTTCCACTCCTGTCCCCTCCCAAACCCCTTCGACAGTTTCCTCTTCTATTTTCTCACCCCCTACTTTAGTACAGTCCATAGTCTCCCCGATTGTTGCTCATCCCCCTCCTTCCATCTCTAATGTGGTCCCCCATCCTGCATCTTTGTCTTCTGAAACGCTGGAAGCTATCGCAGAATATATTACGGAGACTGGAATGTTGATGGACACCGCTCCACCTCCGGTTCCTCCTCCTACCTCATCTTCGTCTACACCTCTCCTTCTTTCACAGCATTCCTATCCTTCGCTTCTTACAAGTCTTTGATGCCTCCAAACGTTGACTTTTCTAACCCTATTAGTCCATAGATACCTCTACCTTCCACTCGTATCTTTCTCTTCATAAATCATGGCTTATTTGCAGTGGAATATCCGAGGCCTCAGGGGTAACTGGGGTGAGCTTCAGGTGTTGATCTCCCAGTTTTTCCCTGTTGGAATCTGTTTACAAGAACCCAAATTACACTCCGCTGTTATCCATCCCTTTTCGGGCTATGATTTATTATATTCATGGGATCCTTTTTCCGATGGAACCTTTAACGAAGTGCTGACAGTATTCCATACCGTCAGCTCTTTGTTCATTCTTCTCTACATTACACTGCAGCCCGTATCCACTTGAATATATGGTATACACTCTGTTCTTTGTATCTCCGCTTCTCGGGCATTGTCTATCCCAAATGTTACTTTTCTGGTTTCTTCCTTGCTGCCACCCCTTCTGTTACTTGGCGATTTTAACACACACCATTTTCTCTGGGGACAATTTCTTGCTTGTCTCCCCCTCCATGTTTTAAATACTGGTACTCCCACCCATTTTGATCCTCGAACTCATTCTTTCTCTTGCTCGATCTCTCCATCTGTTTTTCCTCAACTGTCCTCAACTTCACCTGGTCTGTCCTCCCAGACTTACATGACAGCGATCATTTTCCAATCATCCTTATGTCTCCTTCGTATTCTCCACCTCCTCGTAGCCCACGCTGGCTTTTTGACCAGGCGAATTGGGACCTTTACACACATCTTACTTCTGTTCATGAGGCTCCTTCCTCGTCCTCCATTGATGAGGTTTTACATCTCTTTTTGTCCTCCGTCTTAACCTCAGATTTACATTCTATCCCCCAAACCTCGAGCAAGCATACTCAGAAGTGCGTGCCTTGGTGGTGTCTGCTTGTGCTCGGGCAGTACGTTTGAAACACGCTGTGTGGGGCAGGTACCGGTATAACAGAACCACAGAGAGACTCCTTGATTTTAAGCAGAAGAGAGCAATTGCTCGCCATGTCATACATGACACTAAACGCACTTGCTGGCGGGATTACGTTTCTACCATCACTTCGGCTTCCTCGATGAGTGTGGTCTGGAAGATTAGATTTTTTGATTTTGCCACCGAAGTGGCTAGTTTTTGCACCCCATATCCATCCTGTGGACGGTAGCGCAAGAGCATATGGATACACAAAAGGCCTAGGCACTAGGCCCCAAAGGTTAACAATTGTACATTTGGGTTTATATCTACATTTCAATTATCTCTTACAAGCAGGTATCTTATTTCATGAATAAGATATCTTGACATGTCACATAGGTTATTATATTGTCTATCTCTATATTCCTCAATAAGTGCACAATTAAGCCATAGTGTTCAAGACAGTGACCATATGCCTGATCACATAATTTGCATTTAGTTTGATCATCATCTGTGTCTCCCAAACTGTCAAAGTACCTGTAACCAAGCCTAAGCCTGGCCACTACAACATCAGTCAGTCTGTTCACATTGCAAGTTGCTCCACAAACATGCCCATCTGTGCTCCCATTATCATGAGCACAGATAGGCACGTTCATGGAAATTAATTTGGTTTATATCTACAGTTCACTTATCTGTTACAAGCAAATTTAGGAAATTTGCTTAGAATAAGTGTTATCCTACCTTCACTAATAAGATATCTTGACATGTCACATAGGTTATTATACTGTCTATCTCTATATTCCTCAATAAGTGGACAATTCAGCACATAGTGTTCAAGACAGTGACCATATGCCTGATCACATAATTTGCATTTAGTTTGATCATCATCTGTGTATCTCCCAAACTGCCAGAAGTACTTGTAGCCAAGCGAAGCCTGGCCACTACAACATCAGTCAGTCTGTTCACATTGCAAGTTGCTCCATAAACATACTTATCTACATTCATGTTATCATAGTGGGTTATAGATCTACTCAGGCTTCTAACTGCATTCCTATAGCTATCATTTTCATTATTTATTTCTCTCTAATATTATTCCTAATGCTAGACACAGATATACCAAAGTTATATTCTACATTCTCCTTATGGGTGCTCTTCTTGGCTAACATATCAACTTTATCATGAAGGAGTAATCCAATGTGTGGGAATCCATAGCAAATGTACTTTAATTCCTTTGTCCCGGATTTTTGAGTATCTATACCTGGCTTCTCCAATGAGCATGCTGTTAGAGTCATTATAGGAGTCAGAGCCTTCAATGATGACATAGAATCAGTAATGATGATAGAGTCAAGCTCAGTGTCATAAGTTAGCTTTAGTGCCATAAGGATTGCAAACAATTCAGTTTGCAGTGTGAGCCCAGTTGTTAATTCTTATGCCTAGTTCAAAAAAATTATTATTGTTCTTAACTAGGGAGGTGGCAACCAGAGCAGATGCAGCCCTGCCAGAAGACTCCTGTTTAGATCCATCAGTGTATATAACTTGAGATAACTTATTACTACCAGCTAGGCGATAAATTTCTTCTTGAGCAGTTGCTTTAACAAGTGATTTAAGGAAGGGATTACTAGCAATGAGCTTCTTGGGAGGGACTTGCAGGTATGTGATATTAAATGAACACATCTTCCATGGAGGGTGAAATGCTCTTGTTGCCTACAGTGATACAATTCATGCATGTTGTAAAACTTAATGTAATTGCATGTTTTCACAATCCATTTAGATCTGTGAGTATTTACTTCTAGACATTTAGTAAGATTCATTGTGACAGTGTCTGGTTCATTTCTTAACAATCTAATACCAAGTACAGTGTTAATCTCAACAATCCTATCACTGATACTAGTAATACCAAGCTCCTTCCTCATATTAAGAACCTTTGTAGATTTGGGACAGCCAGAATAATTCTGAAGCTTCATTTTGCATTAATTCCAAGGGTCAGGAAGAACTTTCTCGAGCTAATATCAACATGGGAGCAGCATAATCAATTAAGGACCTAATATAGGCTATGTACATCATTCTCTGATTCTCACATTAGCACCATAGTTGGGGTTGTATCCAGCAACAGCTTTAAGGCATTTAGTCTGGCTTTGCATTTTTATTTAGTTGTATAGTAGATTTGGTAAGGGTACATCTACACCAAGATATCTGTAAGTTTAACGTAACTAATGTTTTCACCCTGCAAATAGATGGGTGGGGGATGTCGTTTGCTTGTTAATATCTTTGTTTTAGGGAAGATATTATGAGGCCTAATCGATTACAAATTGCTTGAACTTCATTAGACGGAACTCATCTTTTATGCCCTGTTGTATGGATCATGATGTCATCAGCATAGCTTATAGCTATATGTTTAGGTGAGGCAGGTAGAGCATTTAGGAGGGTATTAATCAGAATATTAAATAGCATGGGACTGAGAACTCCTCCCTGTGGTGTACCTAGGGACATTTCTTTAGACTCGCTTCTAAAGCCTTGGTAGAGGACAGAGGATACTCTGTTTGACAGGTATCCTATTATCCAGCAGAGTAGGCTACCACCAATATTCATTTTGGCTAGTTCATGTAGTATAACAGTTCTGTTGCGATATCAAATGCAGATTTTAGATCAAGAAATGTGGTAAAACTAGTAGAGGTGTGTAGGTTAGAAGGTGGAGATACAATTCTGCACACTCTTACCTTTCATGAACCCATAGAGGGAGGGAGAGTTGGTGGAAGAAAGTGCAGAAATTGAGTGGTAAATTCCCCCCCCCCCCTGACCCGGCTCCTGTTCTTCGGGTTGCTTGTGTCGATATAGCACACCCTGTTGCCATTGCCACTGAAATTGGTAATCATCTGGTCCGCATTTCTCAGGGGCTCCATCTATCCCTCATTCCTTTCTTCTAAGTCTGCCAGTGAGTTAAAGCCCTTAGATTTTTCTTCTCTCGGAGAAGAATCTTATAATATGCCTTTTACCCTTCAAGAACTGGAGGCAACACACACTGCTTGCCGATCATCGGCAGCTGGGCCAGATGGCATTTATATTCGTATGCTACAGCATTTACATCAGTCAGCTCTTGAAGTCCTCTTACGACTCTTTAATCTTATATGGTGCAAGGAGTTCTTCCCCAGCTGTGGAAGTCTGCTATTGTTCTCCTTTTCGCAAACCGGGTACTACGGGACATACCTCCACTACCGTCCCATCACTCTTACCAGTGCAGTTTGCAAGGTGATGGAACGTCTAGTTAATAGAGCGTTTGATGTGGTATTTAAAGAGAACAGTAGTCTCTCAATAGTCAATATGGCTTTCGTAAGGGCCGTTCTGCCATTGACCCCTTACTGCACTTGGATACGATATTCGTAATGCCTTTGCTAATAATCACTCGGTTATTGCCATCTTTTTGACCTTGAGAAGGCTTATGACACAACTTGGAGGTATAATATCTTGGCCCAGGCCCACTCCTTAGGCCTCCGAGGCTATAGCTTGTGTGGCGCTGGCTGTCACCTCATTGCAGTTTCCCTCCAGCATTCCGTCAACTGAGTTTCCGATTGGGCCACCACTCATGGGTTTAAATTTTATAGTAGCAAAACTCACCAAATTACGTTTACTAGGCGTTCAGTGGTCTCTGATCATCTGTTGTATCTATACAACTCACGTATCCCAGAACGTGATTGTCAGGTTTCTCGGCCTCCTGTTTGACCATCGATTGTCCTGGAAACCTCACATTACCTCTCTGAAGGCAACTTGTCATAGCCGGCTGAACCTCCTTAAAACCCGAGCACATCTTTCATGGGGGGCTGATCGAAGAACTCTCCTCGCCTGCATTGAGCCCTAATTTTATCAAAACTCGATTATGGTGACCAGATATATTTGGCGGCCTCCCTGCTACTCTTTCCAGCCTTAATCCCACCCATCACCATGGATTGTGTTTATGCCTTGGTGCATTTCGTTCTTCCCCGGTTGAGAGCCTCTATGTAGAAGCGAACATTCCATCCTTGTCTGATCGTCGTGATGCACATTGCATTCGCTATTATGTTCGTTCCCATGACCTCCGCTATCCTTCCATCTATAGGATTGTCACAGATGTTAGTAGGTGCTCTTTATTTGTCCGTCGCCCCTGTTTACTTCGTCTCTTTTCTCTTCGTCTACATTCACTCTTGTCTTCCCTTCAACTACCTCCTTTATATGTTCATGTGACATCTCCCTTTCCCCTACCCCCTTGGGAAGTTCCTGCTGTCCGTGTCTGTTCTATTCCTCTACCTTGGCAAGCCCAACTACCTATGGCGGCTTCTCGCTCTTTTTCTAGACAACTTCCGTTCTCATTCCCATGCCATCGCAGTATACACCTATGGTTCAAAGTCATCTGACGGTGTCGGATTCGCAGCAGTCTTCCCTGACAGTGTCGTGCGAGGCATCTATTACCCTCGGCTAGCATATTTACGGCTGAATTGTATGCCATTCTTGTGGCACTTATCCGTATTGCATCTATGCCTATGTCACCATTTATGGTCGTTTCAGACTTCCTTAGTGCTTTACAGGCTATCCGTAAAATTGATACACCTCACCCACTAGTTCTTCGTATCCAACTTTGGTTATGCCGTATCTCTAGCAAGCACAAAGATATTGTTTTTGTTGGGTCCCTGGTCATGTTGACGTACAGGGCATTGAACAGGCAGACACTGCTGCGCGGTCAGCAGTACATGCCCTTTCCCAGTCTCATATAGAGGTGTTCCTTTCATGGACTATTTTTGCGGTCATTGCTACCTACCTTCGCACCCGTTGGCAACAACGCTGGTCTGACCTGCTAAATAACAAACTTCATTCTATTAAACCGAGTATAGGTTTTTGGTCTTGTCACCAATGTCGAGGTTGGGAGACTACACTCTCCCGTCTTTGCATCGGCCACACTCGTCTTACTCACGGATATCTCATGGAGAGGCTCCCTGCCCCTCTCTGTGAGCATTGTCAGGTTCCAGTGTCTGTTAGACATATTCTGTTGGACTTCCCACTCTATCAACGAGCACGCAGAATTTGCCTCCAACGTCGTCTTCGCTGTGCGGCCCTTTCTTTACCTTCCCTTCTTGCTGATGGACCCTCCTTTAATCCTGACTCTCTCGTTGACTTTTGACAGAAACTGACTTACTACACAAATTCTGAAGATTATACCTCTAGCACCTCCCTCAGTCCCTTCTACCTCGATCTCTTGCTACCCACTATCCCTGCACTATCCACTGTCCAGCTGCACTCCATACCCTACTAATCATCCATCCCTCTTACAATCTATTCTCCTGCATCCTGTCCTGCCCTGCTGCACTGTATAACCCTTGTGGTTTAGAGCTTCTTTTGATTATAATAATACAGCTGAATTGTATGCCATTCTTGTAGCACTTATCTATATTGCATCTATGCCTGTGTCACCATTTGTGGTCGTTTCAGACTCCCTTAGTGCTTTACAGGCAATCCAAAAATTTGATACACCTCACCCCTTAGTTCTTCGTATTTAACTTTGGTTACGCTGTATCTCTAGGAAACACAAAGATATTGTTTTTTATTGGGTCCCTGGTCATGTTGACGTACAATGCAATGAACAGGCAGACACTGCTGAGTGGTCAGCAGTACATGACCTTCCAGTTTCATATAGAGGTGTTCCATTTACGTACTATTTTGCTGTCATTGCTACCCACCTTCGCAACCGTTGGCAATAACGTTGGTCTGACCTGCTACATAGCAATCTTCATTCTATTAAACCGAGTATAGGTTTCTGGCCTTGTCACCAATGTCGAGGTTGGGAGACTACTCTCTCCCATCTTCGAATTGGCCACACTCATCTTACTCATGGGTATCTCATGGAGAGGTTCCTGTCCCTCTCTGTGAGCATTGTCAGGTTCCAGTATCTGTTCGCCACATTCTGTTGGACTGTCCACTCTATCAATGAGCACGCAGAATTTACCTCCAACGTCGTCTTCGCTCTGCTGCCCTTTCTTTAATCTACCTTCTTGCTGATGGGCCCTCCTTCAATCCTGACTCTCTCATTAACATTTTGACAGCAAATGATTTACTACACAAACTCTGAAGATTATGCCTCTAGCACTCCCTCAGTCCCTTCTACCTCAATGTCTTACTCACCCTCTATCCCTGCACTATCCACTGCCCGCTGCACTCTATAACCTACTAATCATCCTCTCCCTCTTACTACCCATTATCCCTGCATCCTGCCCTGCCCTGCTGCACTGTATGACCCTTGTGGTTTAGCACTTCTTTTGATTATAATAATCTGACATACATCGCTATTCCACCAACCTTCCTCTTGACCCTATCAGTGTGGGATAATTTATAGCCTTGTATGTGACATTCAGAAGGCATCTCTCTATCTTTCAGATTGAGCCAGGTCTCTGTTATAGCAATAATATCTGTTTCCTGCACTTGCAATTAATCTTAGCTCATCTATCTTATTTCTTACACTCCTGCTATTAGTATAGTAAACCTTAAGGAGCTATTCTCTTGCTGCCCTCTGCTGTCTCCTTTGTAGTTTATTCTCTCGTTTTCTTTTACAGAGAACGTGAAGAGGAGTTCGAACAATGGTGGCAAGTGGCAGCAAGTAAACAAATGCTTATGGCTTAAGATCCAGCCTTTGAGTACGTCATTATAAATCCTTAAAGAAGGAACGGACAGCAGCAACGTGGCTTATAAACAAAGACAATGAAGTGTTACTGAAATCTGTGTTGGGGATAATGAATATTATGAAGTTAACATAAATATTTGATTATCAATTGAAATATTTCATTGTATCGGCTAAGACAGTTTGATTATAAGAAGAGCGTGAAGAGGTTACTGGAAAGACCATACATACAGGTGTTGAGGGAAGCTAATAACACCCCAAGTGTGTATATATATACAAACAACGTGGCAATAAGCGTCAGTTTTCGTGAAGCCGTGGAAATTTGATTCTCACGACACCGTGTTGCTGCTGCTGCCGTCTAGGCAAGTCTCTTCATTTCATTTTTTCAAATGAACAAATTGGAAGTAGTTTTAAATTATATATTATATACTTTTAAATTATATGTAAATTATTGTATATACTAAATACTATGTGAATTATAAATTATGTTTTACCTTTTTTATTATTCTAATATTTCTTGTATTTAGATATTTAATAAGGTATTAGCTAGTATTATCCTTCATTATGTTATTACTCTGATGTTTATATTGCATTAATATATTTTAATATATCTGCCTAGTTCTTGCAAATTTGGTTTTGATAATTTCGATCTTTATTCCACTGCAAAGGGCCTGTTGTGTGTGCGTGTGTGTGTATGTATATATGTGTGTGTATGTGTGTGTGTGTATGTGTATATGTAAGTGTGTATGTGTGACCCAACAATAAAATTTGCACCAAGAACTCATTACAGTTGTGACTGGGTGTAGACTAGTGAAGTGTTCATTGCGTTATAATTTGTTCATGATTGTAACCATGTATAAACGTAAGTAAGTAAATTTACTTACATGTTTCATTACCTTTGTAACTTGTGAGTTCATTATCTTTGTAGCTTGTTAGTTCATTACCTTTGTAACTTGCTCAGCTATCATAACTTTGGGGTCCAGTCCCTGGACCCATTATGTACCTCTGTAATCTTTTGACTACCGCCCACAGGATGGGTATGGGGTGCATAATAAAGATATCAAACTAACTATTCCACTGCAAGAAAAACACTGGAAATTCGGTCTGTTGTAAACCACCATCACAGAAGCAAAGTTATTTTAGAGAAGTTTTGAGTAGAATTTCAAGTGGTGCGTTGATGTGGTGTTTTGACTATGATTATTTTGTCGGTCTGATGACCAGACATCACGAGTTCTGATAAAAACTTTGATGTTGTGATAGTCTGCTTGACAGCATTCAAAACAACAACAACAACAACAAAATAAACAACGAAAAATACCAACAAACAAACAACAACGACAACAACAACAAAATAAAAACAAAACAACAACAAAAAAAAGGTACCGTTATTTTCACAGCAAAAATATTCTTAGCTTAAAACAACTGGTACCGTTATTTTCACTGTGAAAATTTCTGAAACCCCCCTCACCCCCCAATTCCCCCCGAAACCCTCCAAATCCCCCTGAAACCCCCCAAATCCCCCCCAAATCCCCCCCGAAACCCCCCAAATCCCCCCAAACCCCCCTCTCCATCCCAAAACCCTTTCAAAGCCTTATTTACGCCATAAATGCACTAAACCCCCTTTCCCCGAACCCCACCCCTTTACCCCAAACCCCCTTTCCCCGAAACCCCCACCCTTTCCCCCAAACCCCCCTTTTCCCCCGAAACCCCACCCCTACCCCTTTTGTACTCCTTACCCCAGTACCCCCTCGCCCCTGACCCCTCCTCAATGCATTACTGGGAAGTATTGAAAGATTTCAGTAATCTAAATCAATTTATTTATTAGAAGATTACAACAGTTTTATATAAACAGTTTGTGTTGTGTCGATTATTTTAGTTTTTAGTTTTACAGTTCAGACACAATCAGTAGCATAATTTTGCGGGG
>WNWK01057344.1:0-10767 GCA_009830355.1 Cherax destructor
CTATATCATATTCTTTATCACTGTCTCCCGCCCCCAAATAAAAGATACATGGTATTTATAGGATTTAGTCGGGTGGAGAATGCTGCTGAAATCTTAAAAGGGGTAGGGGATAGTTAAAACCCCTTTGGGGTAAAAAAGTGATCTGTTTGTGACTAAATCCCCCTGCGTGGGCCCAAAACTTGAAAAAAAAGGATAAATTTATTCTGCTTATGTGTTTTTTTTTCGATACCAAGTGTTGCAATTTTCTAATTTATCTTTCATGCTGTCTTGTTACATTCTGTCACCCCATACAACCGATGATTTATCCCCCCAATTTTTTGAAAGCACGGACTGTAATCTGGCGCTTGAACTTATCATCGTGCATTTCAGTAACTCCTGTTTGATTAATTTTCCCTCTAATCAATCACTTTTATCTTATTTTTTTGTTAAATTTAGACAAAATGGAAATTGGGGGAAATTTTTTTGGGGGGAAATCTTATCCATTATTTAATGGGGTCTTCTCCCCCCTCTTTTCCCCTCTCCACTTTCGGGGTTTCTGTTCATTCATTCAATTTTCTAGTGGTGTCTTGCCCCACGTCGTATCACCTTCCCCCGGGATACTAGTATTGTCTTAGCCCCCCAAGGTTACTCCGTGAACGATGCCCAATGTTTGCGTATTACGTTTGGGCACTCGGGAAAAAAAGCTCCACTGTCCCCCTATAAGAACATAAGAATGGGGGAACACTCCCGGGGGACCCCGTTCCCATTCTTCCAACAAAAAATCAAATACCGGAAGTCTTCTGTTGGCCTGCCATGTTATTTAAAACGTTTTCAGGAATTTTTGTGCCGTTTTGGAAAACTTTTCGGGATGTCGTAAAACTTTTTTAATCACACTTGTCCCATTTTAAAAAAATTCGCCCCTTTTTCCCCCAAACTGGTACGTAAATCCCCTCATCGCTTTTAAATCCCCGTATTGGGGTCCATTCGTATATAGTAGATACAAAATTTTTTAAAATTTTTTCCCCCCTTTCCCTTTAAAATCCATTCAAAATAAATGGAAAAAATAAAAATGAAAAAAAAAAAACATCAGTATAATGTGATCCTTTATTGAAAATTTTTTGTGACTCGATAAAGCCCCCTGCGTGGGGGAAACGTTGTCAATAAAGCATCACTTCCTGCTATGTTTTTTTTCAACATCCATCTCTACGTCTTGAGATGTTAATGGGATTTAATGGTTACAGGTATTAGTCATGGTTTTAATTCGGGGTCCTCTACGGGTTAAAATACCCAAATTTCCAAAGTATTTTTCCTTCACTTTAAATATATCATAAATTTTGGGAAGTAAATAACTAGCCCTGAATTGTGTTCCCCGGGAATGACCCTCGACAAAGGGCTAAGTGCTACGGTTTCAACTTTTCTCGTATCGCCTTCCCGTGAAACCAGCCCTCCCCAAAACTAGATCACATGTAGATAGATATAATGGGAAAGGGGGGGGGTTTGCATTATATTCGAGAAAATATAAATTGCTGCATAAAAAAAAGGCATAAAAATGGATGGATCATTAACAGAATCTGTTGGGTAGAGTTTCTAGAAGGTCAAGAAAAACTGATTCAAGGTGTTAATGGTTTGGATCTGATGGGAGACTTCTTTGGGACGAAATTATTGGAGCTTCAGACATAATAACGTAGTGACAATGGGGATTTTAACTTTGATCATATTGACTGGACTTCTTTGACCGGTAATCTGGAGTCCAGTGACTTTATGGAAATAGTTGGGACTGTTTCTGAAGCGGTGTGTGGCCAGGCCTACCAGGATGACAATTGCTCGACCTGAATCTTGTCAAATAAGAAACCATATAAATAATCTGGAGATCACTGAAGAGCGCTGAAGTGATCCCACAAATCAATACTCAATATTACATGGAAATTGCACGAGAATAGGGATAATATGATGTAAGTTCCTGATTTTCGTTCTGCGGCTTATATTGGACTTGAAGAGCACCTGTCTAATCTCGACTGGGGTAATCCCCAGCTAACGATTACGATGGGATCTGCGTTTATGATTTTTATCTTAATGTGTACAACGTGCACAGGTATGTTTATTCCCAGAGATAATTTAGGTCAAATAATAGGGATCCCAAATGGATTAACAGGAGGCTAAAACATCTGTTAGGGGAAAGAGAGGTATAGGCGTACATCCAAAAGGATGTTAATCTTATTGACCAATATGTTAATTTTAAAGAGAAGTAAAAAAGGGGATTAGGACGAAGGTGAGGGAAAAGGTAGGACCTCTGAAAGGTGAGGTGGACAGGCTGACAGATAACCCAGACTGGAAATGTGTTCTCTATTTAATGACTATTTTTGTCAGTCTTTGAAGGTATAAATGAGATTGAAATTAACAATTATTCAGTTCTGAAGAATTCAAATTATATTACTGTCACGGAGACATGGTTATTAAAACAGATTGATAAACCTGAAGCAAGAAGAATAAGTCCCAGGACCCGACGAGTTGTTTTCAAGTTGCTTAAGATGCAAGATGGAACTTAGTCAACCATTAACAGATGTATTTAGCCATCCATCCCTAACTGGTATTGTACCAGAGATGTGGAATAGCTAATGTAGTTCCTATATTCTTAAATCAGGGGATAGGTCTCCATTCCATCAAATTACCGTCCAATAAACCTCATGTCTATAGGAGGCATGTGTGAAATCAATTATAGCTGATATTGATGGATCATATGAAGACATAATTTGATTAATGAATCTCAGCGTAGGTTCACGAGAGATCGTTCCTGCTGTGGAAATTTTATGACGTTTTCCAATAAAACGTTTGAGGCAGTAGACAGTGATAAAAATTCTGTGGTTACTTGGATTCAAGTAAGGCAGCTCATGGTATAGGAGGTAAAGTTCTGGCATGGATAGAGGCATGGCTTACCAATGGCAGAGAGTTTCCATTAATGGGGTCAAATCTGAATGGGGATTAGTCAATGAGTAAGCGTTCCACAAGGGATCAGTTTTAATTTATTGTTGTTCATAATTTACATAAATGATCTTGATGAAGGAATTTTTTGCAGAAGTGACATGAGTAAATTTGCTGATGATACAAAAAATAGGCCGTATGATTCATTCTGAGGAGGATACCAGTGAACTCCAGGAGGATTTGGACAAATTAATGTCTTGGTCACAAAAAGTGGCAGATGAAGAGTTCAATGTGGACAAGTGTAAGGTACTAGTCCTTGGTAATGAAAATATCCATAGATTTATAAACTAGGTGAAGTAGAACTTGATCATACAGGAATGTGAAAAGACTTGGGAGTCATGGTAAGCAGGAATCTAAAGTAAGACAGTGCCTAAGTGTGTAATAAGGCTAACAGATTACTAGGATTTATTTCAAGAGGTATAAGCAACAGAAGTCCAAAGTTATTTTGTAGCTCTATACATCCTGGTGAGACTATCATTTGGATTATATACAGCTCAGTTTTGGTCTCCTTACTACAGGATGGATATAGATTCATTGGAGAACATACATAGAAGAATGACTAAAATGAAGTTTACAGTATGAAAATCTCCCGTATGAAAATAGACTTAGGCGTTAAATCTCCACTCTCTGGAGAGAGACGTAGAATGAGGAGATATCGTCGAGGTTTACAGAGTGGATGATGGAGCATAAACAAAGGAGATATTAATAAAATACTAAGGATATCGAACCAAGTAAGAACCAGAAATAACGGATTTAAATTGGATAAATTTAGATTTAAGAAAGGACATAGGCAAGTACTGGTTTCGAACAGAGTTGTGGATGCGTGGAACAAGCTTGAGTAAGGGTGATAGAGGCTTAGGACCCAGTGGGTGGCTTTAAAAAGGGTGGAGAAGCTCCATAGTGGGGCTGGGTTTGATTGGTGTCGTAGGTACGGGAGTAAATTCTTAGGTAGTGGTGGTTTGATAAGGAACCGCCTTGTATGGAACCAGTATAGGCCTTTTGCAGTAATTCCTCTATCTTGTTCTTATATAAAACTTTTACAGGCATTGTTGACAGTGCTGCTGCAAGCAACAATTTATGAACAAGACAGGGACAGGCTTCGGTAAGAGGCCTGTGAGGCTTACTTTGCACTAGTTATCATATTACTTCTTCTGTGAAGTCTCCTTGTGAAGAATGAAAGCATCCTTATATCGTGTGCACTCTTGTTCATCTCCTTTGGACTTTTCGTCACCATTGCCAGGTTGACATGAGTATACCCTCAGCCTTTTTTATACACCGTTCCACTAGCAGCAAATATGAGGTCTGGTGCTTGCCTTCCTCTTCACACCATTTTTACAAGCTGTGAGCCCTCAATGTTAGCGTGAATCCTATCTGCCTCTACAAGAAAAAAACAGTTATCATATACATCATTTTGGTAATAGATTTTGTCCTGCCCAGCGCCGCGGTGTTCTCCATCATACTCTCCTGGGTACCAGATATTTCCATGAACTTCGGTGTTTAGTTTTGATTCATCTGAAGTTTTCCTTCTGCAGTGTTCCTCATTCTTATGTTCTTATGTTCTTTTTTATTTAATTTTGTGCTTCTGTTAAGATTTCTGTCATTATGTTTTTATTAATTTTATAGCTAAAATTATTATACATTTTAATAGTATTTTCTCTTCGTCTTCGTCAAAGATTGGGAACAAAATTCACACAAATATTTATAATAATAATAATAAAACAGTAAGGAAGTACAAATATATATTTGTAGCAGCCCACTGTAACTAAGGTATTGTTTACCATGAATTAGTTACCCTGGTAATGAAACTCGCTTCCACGGTGAGGGTCAGGTTCCGATTCCCGATTGTCTATGTTCACCCATCCAGTAAAATGGGTACCTGGGTGTTAGTAGACCGGTGCGAGGTCGCGTCACGGACAAACTGACCTAATTTACCCGAAATGCTCCGCATAACAAGTATGGCATTGGTGTCCCAGCTGGTCTGGCGATAAAGAGTATAAACAAGTTTAAGATAATTTGACTAAATTTAAGATAAACCAACCAAAAATAAAGTTAATGAGTCTTTAGATCGTTCAAATGTACTTCAGTGTTAGGAAGTGGAAGGAGGCACTGCAGTGTTAGGGAGAGTGGAAGGGGCACTGCAGTGTTAGGGAGAGTGGAAGGAAGGCACTGCAGTGTTGGGAGTGGAGGCACTGCAGTGTTAGGAGGGTGGAGGAGAGGCCTGCAGATGTTAGGAAGTGGAAGGAGGCACTGCAGTGTTGGGAAGTGGAGGCACTGTGTTGGGGAGTGTGGAAGGGAGGCACTACAATGTTAGGGGAGTGTGGAAGGAGGCACTGCAGTGTTAGGGAGTGGAAGGCACTGCAGTGTTAGGAAGTGGAAGGAGGCACTACAATGTTAGGGAGTGTGAAGGAGGGCACTGCAGTGTTAGGAGATGGAAGGAGCACTTTGCAGTGTTAGGAGGTGGGCACTGTGTTAGGAGTGTGGAAGGGCACTGCAGTGTTAGGGAGGAGAGTGGAAGGAGCTGCAGTGTTAGGAGGAGATGGAAGGAGAGCACTACAATGTTAGGAGTGTGGAAGGAGGCACTGCAGTGTTAGGAGGTGGAGGAGGCACTGCAGTATTGAGTGGAAGAGAGCACTGCAGTGTTAGGGAGTGTGGAAGGAGGCATTGCAGTGTTAGGGAGTGTGGAAGGAGGCACTGCAGTGTTAGGGAGTGTGGAAGGGGCACTGCAGTGCTGGGGAGTGTGGAAGGAGGCACTGCAGTGTTAGAGAGTGTGGAAGGAGGCACTACAATGTTAGGGAGTGTGGAGGAGGCACTGCAGTGTTATGGAGTATGGAAGAAGGCACTTCAGTGTTAGGGAGTGTGGAAGGAGGCACTGCAGTGTTAGGGAGTGTGGGAGGCTACAATGTTAGGGAGTGTGGAGGCACTGCAGTGCTAGGGGTTGTGGAGGAGGCCCTGCAGTGCTGAGGAGTGTGGAGGCACTGCAGTGTTAGGGAGTGTGGAGGGAGCACTGCTGCAGTGTTAGGGAGTGTGGAGGGCCCTGCAGTGCTGAAGTGTGGAGGAGGCAATGCAGTGTTGGGAGTGTGGAGGAGGCACTGCAGGTGTTGAGTGTGGAGAGGCCCTGCAGTGCTAGGGAGTGTGGAGGGAAGCACTGCAGTGTTAGGGAGTGTGGAGGAGACACTGCCTCTTTACATTTATTACTATCAATTGACGAGGTATACTGTATCTGATTAATTTTTGATATACGACGATAAAAATTCCGTGTACTAACTAAGCTAAGTAAACCAAACCATACCACAGGTGGTTCGAACCAGCGATGAGAGAGTCTCAAAACTCAGACCCATCGCGTAAACCACTGGGCCAGCTAACTTCAATAAGATTATCCCAACTAGGTATGTTTCTACATAGGCACACTGAGTCCAAAAAATGCAAGTTTTACAGACGAATCTCCGCTAGCATGGCCGTGACGAACTCTAGCTCAAAGTCCCTCAAACCGTCAACATGAATCACCGGGAAATCGTAATGACACGATTGCAAACGGAACCATACCACGGGCTAAACTTATAATCATCTTTTTATAGATTCATTAATAATATTTTAAGACGTTGAAAAACCCATTTTTGGTTATTGGGAAATTGAATTTATCTTTTATTCAATAATTATTATTTTATCTGGGAGCCAAAACAGTAGGATTACGCGCCTGTGGGGAGGGGGAGGGAAAGGGCATTCAGGCTTAATTCAGGAGGTGGAACACAGATGCAGTCCCTGGTCGGCCCTTCACCAGCATCGGAACCCCAAATTTAGGGGCTTCAATAATCTTTGGGAGATTGGAAACTTGAGGCGTCCCAAAAAAGCACAGGTTAAAGTTCAAAACATCCCAGTGGGGAGAATTTTATGATTACAAGAGGGTTTTGCTTATGGAGAGGGATTTCAACTGTTCAAAAATTTCTTTTAACAAGTTTACTTTGAAATACACATCACGACTGAATAAGGCCACTCCCGGGGTGTAACATTCTCAGCCCACTCCTGGCTGTAACATTCCGTCCTCCCGGCTGTAACATTCTCAGCCACACTCCCGGCTGTATCATTCTCTTCTACACTCCCGGCTGTATCATTCTCTCCACACTCATGGCATCATTCTCTTCCACATCCCGGCTGTCATTCTCCCAAAACTCACTTTTATCATTCTCTGCCACACTCTGTATCATTCTCTGCCACACCCCCTGGCTGTAACAATTTTTCAGCCACACTCCTGGCTGTAACATTCTCAAACACTCCTGACTGTAACATTCTCAGCCCACTCCCTGGCATTCTCAGCCCACTCTGGCTGTGCATTCTCTGCCTCCTGGCTTAACATTCTCATCCACCTCCCGGGTGTATCATTCTCTGCCACACTCCTGGCTGTATCATTCTCTGACATCCTGTTTTTGTCATTCTCTGCCTCCGGCGCCCCTTCTCGACACTCCTGTCTCTTTTGTTCTCAGCCACTTGGCTTCAACATTCTCTGCCCCCTCCTGGTTATCATTCTCTGCCACACTCCTGGTTTCGATTCTCTTACCTCCTGTTTTTATTCCTCTGCCCATCCACAGCTTCTCAGCCCCTGGCTGTATCATTCTCCCGCCACCTCCTGTTTAACTTTCAGCCACAACCCCTTCATTCTCCCCCAAAAACTCCTGGCTGTAACATTCTCAAACACTCCTGGCTTAAACATTCTCAGCCCCCTCTAACTTGGATTCTCAGCCACCTCCCGGCTTTAACATTCTCTGCCACCTCCTAACTGTAACATTCTCCAAACTCCCGGCTGTATTCTCAAAACACTCTGGCTGTAACATTCTAAACCACACTCCATTATAAAATTCTCAATACACTCCCGCTTTTTACCCATCCTCTGGCTGTAACATTCCCCCAGCCCACTCCTGGCTGTAACATTCTCAGCCACACTCCTGGCTGTAACATTCTCAGCCCATCCAACTAACATTTTTCAGCAAAACTCCCGGCGTAACATTCTCCAGCCCCACAGTGTAACATTCTCATCCTCCTCCTTCATACTATTCTCACCACATCCCGACTGTAACATTCTCTGCCACACTCCCCTAACATTCTCAACACCTCCTCACTGTAACATTCTCAGCCCACCCCCCTAACTGTAACATTCTCAGCAACCTCCTGGGCTTTTCTTTCATAACCCTTTGTAACATTCTCAGCCCCCTCCTGGCTGTAACATTCTCAGTTACCTCCTGGTTTGTTTTCTCAGCCACCTCCTTGCGGGAATATTCTCCCCCAACACTCCTGGCTGTAACTTTCCCAGCCACACTCCTTGTAACATTCTCAAGCAACACTCCTGAAGCTAACATTCTCAGCCACCTCCAAACTAAACATTCTCAGCCCCCTCCTGGCTGTAACATTCTCAGCAAATCTCCTGTGTAACATTCTCAGCCACACTCAACAACAACATTCTAAGCCACCTGGCTGTAACACCTTCTCAGCCAATCCTGGCTAGACATTCTCAGAAACACCTCATGGTGTAACATTCTCAGCCACATCCTGGCTGTAACATTCTCAGCAACATCCTGGCTGTAACATTCTCCAGCACTCCTGACTGTAACATTCTCAGCACACTCCTGGCTGTAACATTTCTTAGCACACTCCTGGCTGTAACATTCTTAGCAACACTCCTGACTGTAACATTCTCAGCCACACTCCTGACTGTAACATTCTAAGCCACACTCCTGACTGTAACATTCTCAGCAACACTCCTGACTGTAACATTCTCAGCCACACTCCTGGCTGTAACATTCTCAGCCACACTCCTGGCTGTAACATTCTTAGCCACACTCCTGGTTGTAACATTCTCAGCCACACTCTATCTGTAACATTCTCAGCCACACTCCTGGCTGTAATATTCTCAGTAAACTACTGGATGTAACATTCTTAGCTACATTCCTGACTGTAATATTCTCAGCAACACTCCTGACTGTAACATTCTCAGCCACACTCCTGACTGTAACATTCTCAGCCACACTCCTGACTGTAATATTCTCAGCCACACTCCTGACTGTAACATGTCTCAGCCCTCACCTGCCGAGACAATTCCACACCATCATGTACTCAATCAGAGCAGTACAACACCTGTCCTGCACTTCCCAGAGAACTCCAACCCCCATTCTTACTCCCCAACACAACTCCTACACACCCATCCTCTACTCTAAAGAGCACTCCACACCCTTTTGTACTTCCCAGAGAATTCCCTCACCGTCCTGTACTCTCCGAGAAGACTCACATCCAATCCTGTTCTCCCCAGACCACTCCTATACCCATCCTATACTATATCAGACCACTGCAACACCCATCATGTTTTCTTCTAGAGTAGTCCATCCTGCACCCATTCTGTACTTCCCATAGCTGTGCAACACCTGTCTCGTAGTCTTACACAATAGTACAACACCTGTCTCTGTAGTCTTACACACTAGCACAACATCTGTCTCGTAGTCTTACACACTAGCACATCACCTGTCTCGAAGTCTTCACACTAGTACAACACCTGTCTCCTAGTCTTACACAATAGTACAACACCTGTCTCGTAGTCTTACACACTAGCACAACACCAGTCTCGTAGTCTTACACACTAGCACAACACCTGTCTCGTAGTCTTACACAATAGTACAACACCTGTCTCGTAGTCTTACACTATAGTACACACCTGTCTCTTAGTCTTAAACAATAGTACAACACCTGTCTCGTAGTCTTACACACTAGCACAATACCAGTCTCGTAGTCTTACACACTAGCACAACACCTGTCTCGTAGTCTTACACAGCACAACACCTGTCTCGAAGTCTTACACACTAGTACAACACCTGTCTCGTAGTCTTATACTCTTACAACACCTGTATCGTAGTCTATACACTAGTGCAACACCTGTCTCGTAGTCTTACACTCTAGTGCAACACCTGTCTCGTAGTCTTAACACTAGTACAACACCTGTTTCGTGTCTTATACTCTAGTGCAACACCTGTCTATTGGTCTTACCACTAGTACAACACCTGTTTCTGGTCTTACATTAGCACAACACATGTCTCGTAGTCTTACAGTACAAACCTGTCTCGTAGTCTTACACACTAGCACAATACCAGTCTCGTAGTCTTACACACTAGCACAACACCTGTCTCGTTGTCTTACACACTAGCCACAACACCTGTCTATGGTCTTAAAACTAGTGCAACACCTGTCTGTAGTCTTACACTAAATGCAACACCTGTCTCGAGTATTAACACTAGTACAACACCTGTCTCGAAGTCTTACCACTAGTACAACACCTGTCTCGTAGTCTTATACTCTAGTGCAACACCTGTCATTGGTCTTAACACTAGTACAACACCTGTCCGTGGTCTTACACCTAGCACAACACCTGTCTCGTAGTCTTTCCCAGTACAACACCTGTCTCGTAGTCTACACTAGTACAACACCTGTCTCGTAGTCTTATCAGACACACGTCTCATAGTCTTACTAATCCAAAACCCGTCTCGTAATCTTCCACTAGTACAACACCCCTCTTGTACTCTCCCAGAGTACTCCCACACCGTCTTGTACTCTCCCCGGTACTCCCACACCGTCTTGTACTTTTCCCCGGTCTCCCACCGACCTTTACTTCCCAATGCTCCCACCGCCCTTTTACTCTCCCAGGTATACACCTCTTGCTCTCCCAGGTACTTCACACCAATCCTGTCTCCGTGCTCAACCGGTCTTGTACTCCCAGAGTACTCCACCAAATCCTGTATCTACTAGAGTACTCCCCACCGTCTTGTACTCTCCCAG
>WNWK01057345.1:0-10766 GCA_009830355.1 Cherax destructor
AACTTTAATTCACCAGAGTAGCTGGTTTAAATATTATAATTATTAATTTAATGTCAAAGGGCTAGCTTTTTTGGGGGAATGGTAAAAGTGGGCTTTGAGGACTTACAGTTCAGCTACCTGCTGTGAGTAAGTCCACCACCTACCCAAAAAAATAATTCAGCTAATGCCCTGTAAAACCTCGTGCAGGTGATTTGCTTTTTCATAATAATAATAATAATAATAATAATAATAATAATAATAATAATAATAATAATAATAATAATAATAATAATAATAATAAAAATAATAAAAATAATGCGAAAATTGGGAAAAAGGGGAACAAAAGTTGATCAGAAATAAGGATCTCCAAGTAACTAAATTATTCCTTGCATAAGTTTCACCCGGGCATTTGTTAAAGTTGGGGATTTGTTGGGTACCCCGAATTTAAAGTTATGTTTGCAACATAATTTTTGCACAAGCAACAAACAAGTTGATGCACCTGCAACATACAAGTAGCGTTTAACATAAATTATGCTCCTTGTAATCAAGGTTAGCTTTTGGGAAAGCGTATGCAGAGGATGCACCTAGCAACATACAAGTTGATACCCACATACCAATTGATGCATCAGCTAATGCCTGCTAAGCTCCTGGGTACAGGAGTTGATGCCATGGAACATAAAAGTTGATGATAACATAAAGTAGACTCAAATAAATACAAGTTAATAATAATGAGTAAAATAAAAGTAATTATGGGCAATACAAGTTGATGTCCCCTTTGTCAACATACAAGTTGATGCTCCTGGGTAACATACAAGTTGATGTCTCCTAGCAACATACAAGTTGATGCAAATAGTAAATAAAGTTGATGTCTGCAACAAAAGTTGATGCCCTGGAATACTACCGTTATTACCTGGTTTCAAGTGTGATGCATGTCAACATGCAGTTGATGCTCCTGGTAACATAGTTTTTTGCCCTAGAACATCAATGATGCTCCTGTCAACATACAGTTGATGCTCCTGGCAACATACAAGTTGATGCACCTAACATAGTGATGCACTGGCAAATACAGTGATGTTCAAAACAAGTTGATGCACCTGCAAACAGTTGATGCACCGAACATTTGAGCCAAATAGTTGTGTGAACATAAAGTTATGCACCGGAACACAAGTTGATGCACTAACATACAATCCGAACAAGTTGCCCTGAATAATGTCCAAATACAAGGATGCACTGCAACCAGTTGATGTCCAACTGTTGATGTCCGACATGATGCCCCAATACGTTGATGCACCTGGGCAACATCAAGTTGATGCACCTGGGCAACATACAAGTTGATGCTCCTGGGTAACATACAAGTTGATGCTCCTGGGCAACATACAAGTTGATGCTCCTGGGTAACATACAAGTTGATGCCCTGGGCAACATACAAGTTGATGCACCTGGGAACATACAAGTTGATGCACCTGGGCAACATACAAGTTGATGCTCCTGGGAAATACAAGTTGATGCTCCTGGGCAACATACAATTGATGCCCTGGGCAACATACAAGTTGATGCTCCTGGGTAACATACAAGTTGATGCTCCTGGGTAACATACAAGTTGATGCCCTGGGTAACATACAAGTTGATGCTCCTGGGTAACATACAAGTTGATGCACCTGGGCAACATACAAGTTGATGCACCTGGGCAACATACAAGTTGATGCTCCTGGGTAACATACAAGTTGATGCACCTGGGCAACATACAAGTTGATGCACTGGGTAACATACAAGTTGATGCACCTGGGCAACATACAAGTTGATGCCCTGGGTAACATACAAGTTGATGCTCTGGGCAACATACAAGTTGATGCACCTGGGCAACATACAAGTTGATGCACCTGGGTAACATACAAGTTGATGCTCCTGGGTAACATACAAGTTGATGACCTGGGCAACATACAAGTTGATGTACCTGGGTCAACATACAAGTTGATGCTCCTGGGAACATAAAGTTGATGCACCTGGGCAACATACAAGTTGATCACCTGGGAACATACAAGTTGATGCTCCTGGGCAACATCAGTTGATGCCTGGGCAACATCAAGTTGATGCTCTGGGTAACATACAAGTTGATGCTCCTGGGCAACATACAAATTGATGCCCTGGCAACATACAGAGTTGATGCACCTGGGAACATACATTGATGTCTGAACTGTTGCTCCTGGGTAACATACAAGTTGATGCTTCCTGGGCAACATACAAGTTGATGCACCTGGGAACATACAAGTTGATGCACTGGGCAACATACAGTTGATGTACCTGGGCAACATCAAGTTGATGCACCGGGCAACATACAAGTTGATGCACCTGGGCAACATACAAGTTGATGCACCTGGAACATACACTAGCAAGTTGATGCACCTGGGGAACATACAAGTTGATGCACCTGGGAACATACAGTTGATGCACGTACAAAGTTGATGCACCTGGGTAACATACAAGTTGATGCACCTGGGCAACATACAAGTTGATGCTCCCGGGCAACAACAAGTTGATGCACCTGGGCAACATACAAGTTGATGCTCTGGGTAACATACAAGTTGATGACCTGGGCAACATACAAGTTGATGCTCCTGGGTAACATACAAGTTGATGCCCTGGGCAACATACAAGTTGATGCTCTGGGTAACACGTACAAGTTGATGCCCTGGGCAACATACAAGTTAAAGCACCTGGGTAACATACAAGTTGTGCACCTGGGCAACATACAAGTTGATGCCCTGGGCAACATCAAGTTGATGCACCTGGGTAACATACAAGTTGATGCTCCTGGGCAACATACAAGTTGATGCCCTGGGCAACATACAAGTTGATGCCCCGGGAACATACAAGTTGATGCCCTGGGTCAACATACAAATTGATGCCCTGGTAACATACAAGTTGATGCACCTGGGAACATACAAGTTGATGCACCCGGGTAACATACAATTGATGCCCTGGGGTTGTACCTGGAATATTGATGCCCTGGGTAACATACAAGTTGATGCACCTGGGAACATACAAGTTGATGCCCTGGGTAACATACAAGTTGATGCTCCTGGGTAAAATGAATTGATGTCCCGGGGACATACAAGTTGATGCTCCTGGGCAACATACAAGTTGATGCACCTGGGCAACATCAAGTTGATGCACCTGGCATACAAGTTGATGCACCTGGGAACATACAAATTGATGCTCCTGGGCAACATACAAGTTGATGACCTGGGAACATACAAGTTGATGCACCTGGGAACATACAAGTTGATGCCTGGGGAAAATACAAGTTGATGACCTGGGCAACATACAAGTTGATGTCCTGGGAACATACAAGTTGATGCCCTGGGCAACATACAAGTTGATGCCTGCAACATACAAGTTGATGCACCTGGGTAACATACAAGTTGATGCACCTGGGCAACATACAAGTTGATGCACCTGGGCAACATACAAGTTGATGTACCTGGGCAACTTACAAGTTGATGCTCCTGGACAACATACAAGTTGATGCACCTGGTCAACATACAAGTTGATGTACCTGGGCAACATACAAGTTGATGCTCCTGGGCAACATACAAGTTGATGCACCTGGGTAACATACAAGTTGATGCTCCTGGGCAACATACAAGTTGATGCTCCTGGGTAACATACAAGTTGATGCACCTGGTCAACATACAAGTTGATGCACCTGGTCAACATACAAGTTGATGCTCCTGGGTAACATACAAGTTGATGCTCCTGGGCAACATACAAGTTGATGTACCTGGGCAACATACAAGTTGATGCTCCTGGGCAACATACAAGTTGATGCTCCTGGGTAACATACAAGTTGATGCTCCTGGGTAACATACAAGTTGATGCTCCTGGGCAACATACAAGTTGATGCACCTGGGCAACATACAAGTTGATGCACCTGGGCAACATACAATCTCTTTTACTTAGTTAAAAATAAAAACTGAAGACAATCATTAATTTTAAAGTAATGTATATCGAGGAATGAATTACAGCAGTAACTTCTATGAAATATCTTGGAATATTCTTTAATAAATGCCTGTCAGTTAAGCTAATAGTTCACAATGTAATAAAAATAAGTCAATGCCTAAGTTAAAGTTCCTTTATAGAGAGGCACGTACATTGTTTACCAGCATCAAGCACGCTAGGCTTTATCTCTAGCTCTAATACACTGCCAAATAGTTTAATCTGTTCTCTATGGTACTCTTCCCTAACAAGATACTAAAAAAAAATATTACAAGTCATCCAATATAAAATAGAGACGTCATCATGGACGTGGTTCCAGGGAACACCTAGGCCAGGATACACTGCAGAAACTGGACTTGCCAAAACTGGAAGATAGGGAAAAAAAACACGCTGAAACTGACCTATTGATACAAAATCGCTAACAAAATTTGTCCAGAATATTCTGCCACAAACTTTATTAAGGCTAAGAACCGAAACAAATATTATTTCTAGAGGAAGCGAAAACACGATTATAATTTTGAAGTGCCTGCACTAGGTACTCAGGTGCCTGCACTAGGTACTCAAGTGCCTGCACTAGGTACTCAGGTGCCTGCACTAGGTACTCAGGTGCCTGCACTAGGTACTCAGGGCTGAAACATATGTTATAATTCACTAGGTTACTTGATCATATCAAGCCCAGTCTTGGTAAAAATTACATTAAAAGTACAGCTAAAAAAATATTCATGAAAGAAGCTTTTGAAAGGGAAGAAAATTATTTTATGAATTGTTAACAACCTCACACGGTAATATTTTCTCTCTCGATTATGTTGCTTGTCTCTTGTTAATAGTATTATGTTGCTTGTCTCTTGTTAATAGTATTATGTTGCTTGTCTCATGTTAATATTATTATGTTGCTTGTCTCTTGTTAATAGTATTATGTTGCTTGTCTCTTGTTAATAGTATTATGTTGCTTGTCTCTTGTTAATAGTATTATGTTGCTTGTCTCTTGTTAATAGTATTATGTTGCTTGTCTCATGTTAATAGTATTATGTTGCTTGTCTCTTGTTAATAGTATTATGTTGCTTGTCTCTTGTTAATAGTATTATGTTGCTTGTCTCTTGTTAATAGTATTATGTTGCTTGTCTCTTGTTAATAGTATTATGTTGCTTGTCTCTTGTTAATAGTATTATGTTGCTTGTCTCTTGTTAATAGTATTATGTTGCTTGTCTCTTGTTAATAGTATTATGTTGCTTGTCTCTTGTTAATAGTATTATGTTGCTTGTCTCTTGTTAATAGTATTATGTTGCTTGTCTCTTGTTAATAGTATTATTTGCTTGTCTCTTGTTAATAGTATTATGTTGCTTGTCTCTTGTTAATAGTATTATGTTGCTTGTCTCTTGTTAATAGTATTATGTTGCTTGTCTCTTGTTAATAGTATTATGTTGCTTGTCTCTTGTTAATAGTATTATGGACTGGACTGGTTCGGTCTACATAATGTAAAAATATATACGAGTGCTATTATTATCTATATGCCCTCAGGACCATTGTATTTATGTTTTTAATGTATATTATGCATTATTACTTAAATAAAAACCTGCTTACTGCATTTACATTACTTAATACTATGACATTCAACTCCTTTCTTTCATAACACTGCCAAGCTTTAATATCGTCTGTAGCACAAGTACAAACATTCAAACAACCAAAGTTTAAATTTAAATTTTATGTATATTAATATATATATATATATATATATATATATATATATATATATATATATATATATATATATATATATAGCAAAAAGATCACAGTAAACAGGTGATATCAAAATATGCAAGACAACCACTATGAAAAAAAGAATTCCAAGCGCTTTCGTGACTACTCACATTATCAAGGATCTATAGTTCCTTGATAATGTGAGTAATCAAGCTTGAATTCTCTATTTTTCATAGTGGTTGTCTTATATATATATATATATATATATATATATATATATATATATATATATATATATATATATATATATATATATATATCAAGCAGGCACTGCACAAGCACCTAAAGTCAGTCCCAGACCGGGCCGCTGGGGCGTTGACCCCGGAACCCTCTCCAGGTATACTAGTATATATATATATATATATATATATATATATATATATATATATATATATATATATATATATATATATACATATATACATATGTCGTGCCGAATAGGTAAAACTGGTGAATTATCAAGAACTCATTTAAAACTGAGTCCTTTCTAAAATTTTCTCTTATATGTTTAAAGATATATTTTTTCATTTATGTTAACGTAAAAATTCATAATTTTGAAACAAAAGAACCTTAGAAAACTTACTGAGTGAAATTTTGGATTTTCCTAAATTCAGCATGTGTAAATTTGAATAAAACAATAATTGTGTAATAAAATATGATGCAGATTTGAACCTTTCGAGAAATTTCGATTAGGGGAGGGGGGTAGAACAGCTGCTGAGTGATGCGGACGGGGACGCCATTTTGTAATTTGTGGGCACTGGTTGTTGTGGAAAATTCTAATAATAATTCGACGTCTTCTGAGCCAAATTGTGGGGTTTAGGCCTGAATTTATAATTAGGAACCCATATTAATGTCCCGTGCTGAAGAATTACTTCAGGAAATTTGCGGGACCTCAAGAATTACGTGTGGATGGTGGAAAATAAGGGATACGAGGGATCACTCACAGGGAAGTGCACCATTAGTTCTTGCATTTAGATCTCAGCTGGCCAGTGTAGGGTCTAGGTGTCAGGCAGATGTTGTGGTGTGATCCATCTACAGTAATTAAATAATAAATGGTAATATGAATTTTTTTCGTGTACCCAGCAAACCTAATCATATACAGTCCACAACTTTAATTTACCAGAGTAGCTGGTTTTAATATTGCAATTATTAATTTAATGTCAGGTCTAGCTTTTTATGAGAGTGGTAGGGAGTGGGTATTGAGGGAGTTACAGTCCTGCGACCTACTGTGACTTAAGTCCCACTTATCTCACCCAAATTACTTGCAGGTAAAAATTCAGGTAAAAAAATACACTGTAAACCTCCTGCAGGCAATTTGCTCACATAATAATAATAATTCAAACTTACCAAACGTTATTATAACAAGGGCAATTTAATTTAGCCTAATCCAACTAAATATATTTTAAATAAGTTTACAATAATTTAATAATAAACAAACATAATGAAATATTTTTTTTCATTAGCTTCAGGATGATTTTTGCGAAATTTTTGAATACACAAATTTTCGCTTGCCTTATTCGGCAAGAAGAACATTGCTATGCCAAAATCGCAAGTTTTTATCTATTCGGTACGACATATATAAATGCAATAAGATCACAGTAAACAGGTGATATCACAATATGCAGAATAACCACTGTGAAAAAATAGTGAAATTCCAAGAGCTTTCGTAATTTTTCACATTATCAAGGAACAATAAAAAAAATTACAGGAAGGTATATAAGGACGAGACTACACCTCGCTGCCACCTCAACGACACCCGACTTTTTATGATGATGTATGTAGGTAGTCAAGGATCCATGAAACAGCTTTTATTCTACCCAAAAATTTAATTTGTCTAATGTATCTTAAATTCTTCCCAAATGTTATTAATTATAAATGAATCCAATTTGTATAACGCAAACGCAATATTCATATTATTTTTCAAAACTATTTTTTATGAGATTTGATTCTATTATATTCCTCCCAACCATGGACTTGCTTGATACAACCTTCTCAGCATTTTGAAAATCAATTGGATGGTTAAAATCTCTCACATGAATAAATAGAGCATTAGAATCTTGTCCAGTTCTAATGTTTTAATCTTAGTTCAAGACTTTTACCGTAATAAACTTTATCACATATTTTACAAGGAATCTTATAGACACATCCGTCAGCATTTCTGGGAAAAAAAATATCATTTTTTTTTTTTACTGTATCAAGATTTTTAAATACAACTTTGATATTAAAATTCTTAAGTAGATGAGGCATACAAACCATACCACGGGTGGGGTTCGAACCCGCGGTCAGAGAGTCTCAAAACTTTTTGAATTGTAAAAAGTATTTCTAGCTATTTTAAATGATTTATCAATTAAGTTTCTTGGATATTTTAGATCATTAGCTATTTCATAAATTTTCAAGATTTCTTCATCTATGAACTCTGGGCTGAAAATACGCAAAGCTCTCAAAAACATTGATGAGAAAACAAATAGTTTAACTTCATATTGATGTTAAGATTATTATTATAATCAAATAGAAGCGCTAAACCACAGGGATATTGATGTTAAGAATAATTGTGTACATAGGAACAGTTATTTGTTGGTTTTCTGTAAATTTAAAATTTAAAATCATGGTTCCCTTAATAATTAAAACATCTAGAAAAGGCAATGAGTTATTTTGTTCAAGCTCAATAGTAAACTTTATGGAATGAGCTAAATTATTTAATTTAACAAGGAAATGGTTTATATGTATATTCTTAGCCATAAGACATAAAATATCAAGATATGTATACCACTTAGCTTTATTGGGAAGGATTTTGTTAAGCAATCTTATCTCATAATATTCCATACACAAATTACTAAGGACAGATGAGAGAGGATTTTCCATTGTCATATCAAACTATTGAGAGTAAAACTCGTCATTAAACACAAACTTTGCATCAACAATACAAAGTTTAACAAGTTTAATGATAGTAGGAACTGCCAATGGTAAATCGTAATTAATAAGTTTTTCAGACAGGAAACTTAATAAATTATCAACAGGAACTTTTGTAAACAAGGAAGTAACATCAAAACTAACAATGTTAAAATCATTTAAATCAGTCAAGGTGCTTAATTTATCTACTAAATCTATATTGTTTTTAACATTAAAGTTAGAAATTTTTCCAACAATTGGGCTCAAAATATCTACTAGCCATTTAGATAATTTATAGGAAACTGAACCAATGGAGGTAATAATTGGTCTGGCTGGATTACCTGGTTTGTGTGTTTTTATTAATCCATACATACAGGTAAAGATGGATTAGTGGACGTGAATTTTTTTAATTAATTCATCTTTCTCTTTAATGTCAGTTTTATAGTTTTATTAAAAATACTATTAACAGAATCTAAGGGATTCTTTCTAAGTTTACAATAAGTATCTGTATCATTTAAAAGGTTATTCACTTTTTTCTTGGTAATCAGTTTCCTTCAAAATTACTATTGCATTCACTTTGCTTTAGAAATATGTAATTTTTTATTATTAATAAGTTTTTCATAAGACTTAAAAAATCTTTGAGGGCAATTGGGAATATTTTGTTTTATCACAGAGTTATAAACTATCCCCTTACTTATATTAATTTCATCACTGGATAAATCAGAAGGCTTTTGCAATTTCCACACTATTGAGTTTTTTTTGAAGTTGCGAAACTTAGACCGAAACCTAGAGCAGCAGTTGTATTTTTATCTAATATTTTATCTGATAAGTTAATTACAAAGTTGTTGTTGGTATGCTTTGTCCAATGACTGTTTTCAATAACACTAATTTTCTTTGTAGTTTATTTTTGAGTTCATTACAAATTCTTCTGAGTTTATTATGACGATGATCCAACATAATGTTTGCATTCTGATGGAATAGCCTGATTAAAGGAGAATTTATTGTGATATAACCTGTTTACTGTGATCTTATTTCATCAGTGGATATTATTATTATTATTATAATCAAATAGAAGCGCTAAACCACAGGGGTTATACAGCGCTGCAGGTTATTGTAGGATGCAGGATGAGTGGGTTGTAAGAGGGATATGGACGATTAGTAGGGTATGGAGTGCAGCATGACGGTGGATAGTGCAGGGGTGGAGGGTAACAAGAGATCGAGGTAGAAGGGACTGAGGGAGGTGCTAGAGGTATAATCTTCAGAGAGTCAGGATTAAAGGAGGGTCCATCTGCAAGAAGGGAAGGTAAAGAAAGGGCCGCAGAGCGAAGACGTCGTTGGAGGTAAATTCTGCGTGCTCGTTGATAGAGTGGGCAGTCCAACAGGATATGTCGAACAGACACTGGAACCTGACAATGCTCACAGAGAGGGGCAGGGAGCCTCTCCATGAGATACCCGTGAGTAAGACGAGTGTGGCCGATGCGAAGACGGGAGAGTGTAGTCTCCCAACCTCGACATTGATGACAAGAAGAAGGCCAGAAACCTATAACCGGTTTAATAGAATGAAGTTTGTTATTCAGCAGGAATGAAGTTTGTTATTCAACGGGTGCGAAGGTGGGTAGCAATGACCGCAAAATAGTCCGTGAAAGAAACACCTCTATATGAAACTGGAAGGTCATGTACTGCTGACCGCGCAGCAGTGTCTGCCTGTTCATTGCCCTGTACGTCAACATGACCAGGGACCCAACAAAAAACAATATCTTTATGCTTGCTAAAGATACGGCGTAACCAAAGGTGGATACGAAGAACTACGGGGTGAGGTGTATCAATTTTACTGATATCCTGTAAAGCACTAAGGGAGTCTGAAACGACCACAAATGGTGATACAGGCATAGATGCAATACGGATAAGTGCCACAAGAATGGCATACAATTCAGCCGTAAATATGCTAGCCGAGGGTAATAGATGCCCTCGTACGACGCTGTCCGGAAACACTGCTGCGAATCCGACGCCGTCAGATGACTTTGAACCATCGGTGTATACTGCGATGGCATGGGAATGAGAACGGAAATGGTCTAGAAAGAAAGAGCGAGAAGCCGCCGTAGGCAGTTGGGCTTTCGCGCAAGGTAGAGGAATAGAACAGACAC
>WNWK01057346.1:0-10766 GCA_009830355.1 Cherax destructor
CCTATACTAAAAAATTACTTAACAAACTTTCAAACCCAATTTTTTTTACTTAAGATAATATCAGTTTTATATTGTCATCCTCCTTAACACTTTTGCAATTTCATATCATCATATTGTCATTTTAATTAGTATATTATCATCTTTTTGTTAATTTGAAATAAAATATATAACTAGAAGAAACTCAATAAATTTCTTTTAGTATTGTTTTTTTACTAGTATAGCATCAACATTTTAATTTTAAATAAAATATCAACTGGGAATAAACTCAACCAATTTCTTTTTAGTATTGTTTTTTTAATAGTATTTTATAATATTTGTAATTTGAAAAAATATAAACTAGAATAAACTCAATCAATTTCTCTAGTATTAAGTACTTAGTGAATATGTCTTTAGAATGTTGCCCTAATGCCATGGCATGGGGCTCCCCGGGCTTTAAAGGGTTTTATAATTGTAACTATCAATAACTATGTATACTTGTAACTTGCAACGAAATAAAAAAATTATTATTATTATTATTATTAGCATAATCAACCAATGATCTAATATAAGCAAGAAAATTTATTTTCACAATTTAACATTAGCCCATCCCTTTGGGATGAAACCCTGCCACAACTCTAAGTGCTCTCAGCCTTTCTTTGTATTGACGACAAAGTCTCGTTTTAACAGGCCCAATTTGGGACCTCAAAGCCTAAAACCCCTGTATCTGTTTACATTTTCCCTAGAAGAGACCCATCATGCAGCTGGATCTGACTGTGCCTTTTGACAGGAGGACCCCTTGAGATCTTTTTTTTTTCAGTAGAGTTTCCCCCAACCCTCAGGCCCCACACGAGGCTAGTACATGGTTAAGGATGTTTTGGGTGTTGGAAAACCCCGGGGGGTGAATCATTATATCATCAGCGAAACTGATCATATAATGATGGGGCTGGCTGGGCATATCATTAAGACATTAATTAGAATATTGAATAAAAGTGGGACGAGCACACCTCCCTTTTCAAAAAGATTTCTTTTGGGACAGGTACCCTTTTTTAACCCAAAAGGGAAACCTCCTCCCCATCCATTTTTGGCAAGTTCACGACTACATGTGGGGTTGGGCAACATAAAAAACAAATTTAAGGTCAAGGAAGGTAGTGTATGAGCTGTCAGTGTGAAGATGAGAAAGGTGGTTTTGCAATGGGCACCTCCTTCCATGCATGAAACCATGCAAACCCGGGGGAAAAAAAAAAAGTTTTATTCTTAAAAAAAGAGATTAAGAATCATCCTCTAAATTTTCAAAAGGGGAGCTAGTAAGAGATTTTGGGGAAATGAATTTTTTTGATTGGGTTTTGGGAAAGGGTGATGAGGCTGTTAAGATTTTGGGGCCCCCCGTTACAAAGCCTTGTTTATAAGTGAATGGTTGTCAACAATTTACATCTCGTTGTCATGCCACCCAATGCCATGATGTCATTGGGCAAACACCTGCACCTCATCACCACGAAAGGCCCGTTGAACCTGGGCATATGTTTACATTGAACGCACTGTGCCCACACATCTGTCTGTTCATCAAGAAATCACTGAGAAAGGGCTTGTGTACCAGTTATCAGTATATAATGATGCCCTTTCCAAGGTATGGGGCCATCACTGTTCTCACTACGTCACTTGAGATACCCAGTAACATCCTGGTATCTTTTAATGTTTTACTTTCCCGTGTATACTTATATCCAACACCAGGCCACTTTCACAGTCACAGAGTACAAAAAAAGTTTTATACCAAAGCGTTTCCTCTTGCTCATATACGCTTGAACGACAGTCTACCTTGAACAAAATCAAAACCCCTCAATTACAAGATTCTTGAATGGATAAAAGTACATGTTGAACTTATGTTTCAATGCATAAAACATTTCTTATCTTGTATAACCTGTGAGGTCCGGTTTTGTGAGAAGAGAACATACGTAACAGTAAGATAAACCTGTTCACTGGGGAATTTTACTGAAGACCGGGGGGAAATTAGCCTATCTGTGGACCAGATGCTTTTTTATTATGTTTATAGACATGAGGATAAGCATAATTGTTGCAAAAACAAATACATTTCAGCCCCGTTGTCTCTTTCACGGTGTAGTCTTGACTGTGGTGATATGATCGTATTTGTCATGGTGTACTCAAAATACTTGTTACTTTCCCCAATAATTTCCATCAATGGCTGGTCAAAGAATAGTTCAAAGAATTCCAGTTCATTTGCAGTGTTTCCAATGGGACAAGTTGGTAGGATTCCACTTTGAGAGTCCAAACTGATGGGGATTGAGAACAAAATTGGGTTTTTGCTGCCAATCCCAGATGCGGTTCGCTAGGTGGATACTGGACATTATGTTGGGTTGTAGTTGTGGTTGTTGTGTGGTAGTGGATGATGCCCGTTTGTCCTGGATCTGATGAGTCAGGGGCGTGTCCCAGCGTGGGCGGTGCGCATGCGTGGCCCGGCACTACCACCACCATTACCACCACCTACTGACGCCTGTGATCTATCCATACCAAGTGTAGCCACATCATCCTCACTTTCACTGTCTATTCCTGGTGAGGGCCACAGGATGTACTCCGGATGTACTCTGTGCTCTTGGAACTACATAGGAACACTACCCGAGCGCATGCGGCGGCATATATACTGATGCTTCACTGGAGAATATGATTCAACACTATCACTACTCGAATGGTCACAAGAAATAAACAATGTCCACGTCACTATCATCACCATTACTAAAGTCTGAGCCCTGGCCACACGAAAATATTAGTTTTCTGCGCCAGGTACCACTGAACATGATTGAGAGGCGCCACCAGCAGCTGAGGTAGAAGGGGGGGGATCATCAGGATTTTCCGCACTATTTTCGATATCCTGATCATTTCTTTCAGTCACAACTCGATCAAAACCATAGACTTCCTTTTCCTTCCACTTCCATCAGAGTCAGAACTATCAGTTAGAAGAGGAGAGTCCCACTCGCCTGGGGAGTGAGCGCTCCCTTTGCCGCGAGGCATGGTGAACAAAGTTTACTGAGGCGGCGTTCCCACAATGCTGCGGGCGCCTAGATTTTGTTTACGGCGCACACTCACCACGCAGACCTATTCTCTTAGATCTAGGCCTATCAGCCTTCCGCAAATTTGAGGCCGCTAGAATTTAGGCGTAGTACTATGGTTTGGACCCAGAACTCAAAGCCGTAGAACTACGGCACAGACTCTGAAAGGTTAATATAGTACATTACTGAATAAACAGAAGATTCAAAGAGGGGTCCGGGAAGTAGAGGACCTGATGCTGTACCACAGAGCTGTAAAGCTTACAAACAGCACTTCTGTGACTTGTTTGTATCAGCAGCACTAACTGTGACCTTACTGTATCTTCCCACAGCCCCAGAAACTGTCATGATACATCTATTCTCATACCCCTGAAAAATCCTAATGAATGACTGATGTTATTCATTACAATTTATCTTGAGTTTATAGAACAGACTGTATAAAATTTATATATATGTATAGGTTTAAACTTCTTTTAAATTCTGAGTGTACTGTACTTGGCTTCCCAAAAAATGTAAAGTTATTTATTGAAAATACTGGACAGCTTGAGATAATAAATAATGCACATACAGTGGACCCAGTAACAACAAAATTCATTCCAGAAGCCTCCCAAAGTGCCATTACCGAACGAATTTACTCCCTTAAGATATAATGTCCATAGGTTAGTCCATTTCAGACCCCAAAAATACAGTTACAAAAGCAGTTAAAATATTATACTTAATAATTGTACATTTCCGGGGTGTTCGTAATCGGGGTCCACTGTATACTGATTTGAAAAATTCTGTAAATTATGTATTTGAATAAACTGATTTTAACCCTTTGACTGTCGAAGCCCATTTCTGAAACTGTCAAAAAATATTAAAAAAAAATATTTTTTCATACCAAAATGTTAGGATTAATTTGCTGATTGTTTTATGCCAAAAAGTTTTTGCAATGAGTACTTACCGAGATATAGAGGCGAAGTTGGCAGAAAATGAGCCGCGTATGGCAACAGCGGCAAATGCTGCGCACCCGGTATATTTTCATTTACTCCTTTTCGAAGGTTTCTTGTATTTTCAATTTGTTTTTTTCTAATAACTTATGTGGCCTGTGAGACCAAAGTAAGATGTAAGTACATATATACATTGTATGCATATAATAACAGCACAAACATTAACATTATTATATTGTTTACAAAACTTGTTTACACAAACTAACAATACAAAATTTTTTTATTACTATTGTTCTATAACTACATATACAAATGTATAGTCCCAGAACTGCTGCAGCTGGGAATTTTTGAAACATGGGTATATGCACAGTGGAGTTTTACACCTCACACATAAAACAAGTGTCTCTGCATTTTGTGGGCATTTTGTGGTATATGCACAGACAAGACACCTCTTCTGAGCACTTTTCTTGAAAGTATTAGCACAGTTGTATGGTGTAGTGATCACCAGGCCTTAGACGGGGGTTGGCATTTGGGTAATTTTGTGGGCGCTTTTGTCTATTGCAGGTGTTGTTTCTGGTACTTGAATAAATTTGTCTGATGACTGAAAAACAAAATTCACCATATTTTGTTTTCAACTTGTATGTTATAAGCATTCAGCATGGAAATGTCAAGAAGATGGAAAAAGATTTATGTACTACTTTATAACTCTTGTGAAACAAAAAAGCAAACCCAATCTGCATGTCACATTTGTCCACTAAGGGCAAATTTAGGTTGTAGTCCATCACAGCCGCAGGTTTTAGAATGGGATCATTGGTCTCTCTATTCTGCCGCCACTGTATGGATTTCATTTCAGTGAACGGGGTGTCAACAAGGGGCATCACGCTCATCATGCCCCAAAAAACCCCCGAGGGCCTTGGGCAGCAAACGCCTGCACATCACTCTCTAGGCCTGCGCAAAAAGGGGATATGTTTATGTTTCCCCCGCATTGACCATGTTTGTCATGTTCACTTGCAAGAAATTACGGGGGGTTTTGGTACCAGTTATCAGTATATAATATATCCCCTTTTTCCAAGATATGGTTCCATCATTTTTCCAACCACATCACCAGAGATACCCAATAACTTCCGGTTTTCACAATTATACCAAAAAACCCGACCACTTTTGCAATCACAAAATTTAAAAAAACCTTTTTACCAAAGCTTTCCCCCTTGCTTGGTATATACTGCTTGAATGACAGTCTGCCCTTTTTAACAAAATCAAAGACTCATCAATAATAAGCTCCGGGGAAAGGGAAAAAAAAAACATACAGCACTTATTTTTCCCCGGTATATGAACACACCTGATCTTATACAGTGGTCCTCTTTTTCCCCCAAAAATTTTTTCTAGAATGCTGCCAATGCCAAAGAACGAATTTACTTCCTTAAGAAATAATGTCACTTTGGTTAGTCTATTTCAGACCCCCAAAAATACATTTTCAACAGCACTTACAAAATTTTCATTTTCATAAATGTTCAAATTTTGGGGGATGCACAAAAAACCCAGGGACCACTGTTTTCCTATTTTTTGGCCCGGCCTTTTTTGTCTGAGAAGTGTAGCATACATAACAGTATCAAAAAAAAAAAATTGATTCACTGGTATAAAAACCCCAAAACCTTTTAAAAAAGTTCCCTGACCAGTATGTGGTGACAGTGTGTTTTTACATATGTGACAAAACATTATTTAAAAGAACAGATACTTCTCTGCCACAGTTGTGTCCTTCCATTTGTAGCCATGACCTTGGTGAAAGAATTGGGTTTTCCAGAATGGATGTTGAGGAGGGGTTCTCCGCTGGATTAAAGGTACCTGTCCAACAGAAAGTCTTCTGTGTTGTTCCAGGGGCATAGAAGTACATATAACTAAAGACTTTGAATTGGGAACCCCACAGGGAGGTGTGCTCAGTTCCACTCTATTCAATATTCTAATTAATGCCTTACTTAATGCTATGCCTAGCCAGCCCCATCATTATATGATTAGTTTCATGATATAATGATTCACACCACCGATTCTCCAACACCCAAAACATCCTTAGCGATGTATTAGCCTCGTGTCAGACCTGGGGCTGATAATCTCTACTGATAAAACAAAGATACTCAATAGGCGTCCTCCTCGACAGAGGCACAGTTCGCGGTCCAGTTGCATGATGGTCTCTTCAGAATATGTAAACAGATACAGGTATCTGGTTTGAGGTCCCACTAGTACTTGGACCTGTTGTAACGAGACTTTGTCGTCAATACAAAGAAAGGCTGAGAGCACTTAGAGTTGTGGCAGGGTTTCACCCGAGGTATGGTACTAATGTTAAAATTGTGAAAATGATGTATCTTGCTTATATTAGATCATTGGTTGATTATACGGTGCCACTACTTGCTCTTGTGTCTGACTGGAAGCTTGGAGGGCTGGAAAAACTGCAGAACGAAGCAATGAGGATCATTTTAGGATGCCCGTACTGCCAAAATTTTAAATATGCAGAAAGAACTTGATATTCCAAGCATCAGAGATCGTGTTACTGAAAGAAATATCCTAATTGGGGTTAATATGCTCAGGCAAGTCCATTCAAACCCCTGCACAGAAGCCTCCAAACTTTCCTCATCACTGGTGAACATCCCTCCAGATGGATCGAAAAACTGGAACCCGACCTCCGCATGAATCAAATACATGATCTGTGGCAAGTAAGGCAACAGCGGCACTTCTCTGCTCCATGGAATATTACCCCATTCCAAACTACCATCCCTCCATTTCCCAAACTACTTCTTAAATCACAACAAAGCTTCGCCTTGAAGCCAAACATGATGCCTTAAGCTGTATTGATAATTTAGCCAAACAGCACACTCCTCTCACAAATTATTTACATTGATAGTTCTGTTCACCAATCCACTGGTGCAGCTGTAGTGCTGCTGCTGTCATACAGTGATGGCTCTCTTAAAGAAATTGGAACACGCATCAATAACTGGGCCTCTACCCTTCAGACAGAACTGTTTGCCATACTCCTTGCACTCAAATGCGTCCATGTATCTAAGATTGACTCTCAATTGTAACTGATTCTCTGTCATCCATAAATGCTCTCAACTCATCAAGTATAACTTGTAGCATGCTTGTGTCAGAAGCCAGACACAGGTATGGTAGGATTGTGGATAGTAGAGTCAGAGTGCACATGCTGTTAATTCCATCTCACATTGGTCTTCAGATGCATGATAGAACTGATAAATTGGCTAAGTTTTATGCTTTCAAAGAGGAGGTAGATTACAATCTTGGCTTGTCAAGTTAGTAGTTTCAGAACAATAATATGAAAAGAACTTCAACTGAATTTTATTGACTTAAGACTCAGGAGATTGACACCAGTCAGTCCATCTATCATCATTCTATCATGCAGGAGGAGCTCACATGTCTATGGTGCATCCAACAAAATAAGCAGGCTCTTGGATGTCACTACCGCCCGCCTCCGGCTGGGTTACAAGTATCTTTGGCAGGTTAAATCACCACCACCAGATGTAGACCAAACAAAATGTAAACTTTGCCAGTTGGATTATTGTCACACCCCGCGTCATTATGTACTGGAGTGCGATAAAAAATTAATGAATTCAGAGACAACTCACTCAGAAATCAAGATATTTATCCACAGTGGTATATTACAGACCATTTTGAAAAATACCCTGACTTTGCTCCCTGTAAATAAAACATTGAACATGTGTGTGTGTGTATGTATGTGTGTAGTTACCATTTTGTCCTAGGCGCATGTCGATTGAAAACTGGGCCTGTTGTATGTGCGGTGTGTGTGTACTCACCTAGTTGTGGTTGCAGGGGCCGAGTCATAGTATTGTGTGTGTGTATGTTGTATTGTGTGTATGTGTGTGTATGTGTGTGTGTGTGTGTGTGTGTGTGTGTGTGTGTGTGTGTGTGTGACCCAACAATTAAAATTTGCACCAAGAACTCATTACAGTACCGGGTATAGACTAGTGAATTGCTCATTACTATATAATTTGTTCAAGATTGTAACCATGTATAAACATAAGTAAGTAAATTTACTTGCATGATTCATTACCTTTGTAGCTTGTGGGTTCATTACCTTTGTAACTTGTAGAGTTCATTACCTTTGTAACTTGCTCAGCTATCAAAACTTTGGGGTCCAGTCCCTGGACCCATTATGTACCTCTGTAATCTTTTGACTACTGCCCACAGGATGGGTATGGGGTGCATAATAAAGATATCAAACTAACTAAACATGGTGTACTCATAGTATGTGTTGCTTTCCTGACAATAATTTCCATCAGGGGTTCATCGAAGAATAACTGAAAGCATTCCAGTTCAGTTGCATTGTTCCCAAGTGTACACGATGGCCGTATTCCACTTTGTGTTTCATCAAAGTCATGGGGATTGGGAAGAAAATTGGCAGCTTGCTGCCAATCCCAGATGCAGTCTGCTGGTGGGTACTGGATATTGACAGGTGGTTGTGGTTGAGGAGGTTGTGGTTGTGCAGGTTGTGGGAGTGTGGGGGTGGTTGAGGCTGGTTGTGGCTGTGCTGAGTTAGCAGCGTGGGTAGCAGCGTGACCTGCTCCTGGTGCCACATGACTCATGCCACTGCCAACACCACCACCTGCTGCCCCACGCACATTACGCATCCCCACTGTAACAATGTCATTGTCATCTTCACTATCAGTTCGTGGTGTAGGGCCACGGATATACCCCGAGATTTACTCCATTTTCTTGGAATAGCAAAAGGCATACTACCAGAATGCATGCTGCGTTGTACATACTGCCGCTTCACTGGAGAATATTTCCCCTCACTGTCGCAACTCGAGCTGCTTTCAATAGCTTGGAAATCACTATAATTATCACTTTCACTGCTCACAGCCGAGTCCTATACATGGGAAATAGTTTCCTCTTTCGTCCTGGTACAGATGAACATGAATGAGATGGCCCCAGCACCAGGGGTGGAAGGTTGAGGGTCATCTGGGTTTTCATCACTAATTACGTTATCCTGGGCACTGCTTTCGATCACACCCTCCTGAAAACCATGGAATTCACTTTCACTGTCACTTCCATTGCTTTCAGAACTATCACTTGGAAAGAAGACCTCCAGTTCGCTGGGAGTAAGGTACAGTCATCCCTTGGTTTTCGTGTTTAATCCGTTCCAGATGGATCAACTAAAACCAAAATCGGCAAACCAAAACTATTTTCCCCATAAGAAATAATGGAAATTCAATTAATCCGTTCCAGAAACCAAGAAGTTTGGAAAACAAAATTTGGGGGGCCTTAAAGATAGATTTACATGCACAAATGAATGAACTCTATGTGGCACTTACCTTTATTGAAGACTGATGTTGCTGGATGGAAGAGAGGGAGGAGGGGAGAGGGAAGAGACCCTATTTTTGGGAAGGGGAATCCCCCTCCATAAGGACTCTAGGTACCAAGTCCTCATCTGGGATCACTTCCCTTCTTTGTCTTTTAATCCCACTAGGACCAGCTTGAGAGTCACTGCACACCTGTGGCACTAAATATCTGTCCAGAGAGCTCTGTGTCTGGTGGCTCTTTAAAATGTCCCTAAAATGGGAAAAGAGATTGTCATTGAACATGTTGATGAGACAGATTGCAACATCTTTGTCAGGGTGATGTTCCTCCACAAATGAATGCACCCTACTCCACATTCCACAAATCTCCTTAATCTCTGAAGAAGGCACCTTACATCTCTCTCCTCCACTGAAGCAATTTCCTGAGTTGTGGTTTGATGGTGTTGCAGCTCAAGCTCTTGCAGCTCTTCAGTGGTTAGATCTTCATTGTGGTCCTCTACCAACTCTTCCACATCCTGGCTCTACATCCAACCCCATGCAATTCCCCAATGCCAAAATACTTTCCACAACTTCCATAGGCTCCTCTGGGTCAGCCCCAAACCCTTCAAAATCCCTCTCTGGGACACAATCTGGCCACAACGTTCTCCAAGCAGAGTTCATCGTCCTGGAAGTCACTCCCTGCCAAGCTTTATCTATAAGGCCTATGCAATGGAAGACATTGAAGTGATCCTTCCAGAACTCTTTTAGGGTCAATGCAGAGTCATTGGTCATATAAAAGCAATTTTGAAACATTGCTTTGGTGTACAGTTTTGAAGTTTGCAATGACCTGCTGGTCCATGGGCTGGATGAGAGGAGTGGTGTTAGGAGGCAAGAACTTCACTGTTACAAATTTGAAATTCTTAGACATTTGGTCTTCCAAGTCTCGAGGATGAGCAGGAGCACTGTCCATTACCAGGAGGCACTAAGTGGCAATTTAATGTCCAATAGATATTTCTTCACACTGGGGCCAAACACTTGATTAAACCATTCCAGGAAAATTTCCCGTGACCCATGCCTTAGCATTAGACTTCCAAAACACACAATTTACTCTTGTCAACACTGTATTTCTTGAACACTCTGGGATATTCAGAGTGATACACCAGTAAAGGCTTCACTTTGAAATCCCCACTAGCGTTACCACACAACATTATAGTTATACACACACAACCCGCACATATAAAAAGAGAGGAGCTTATGACGGTTCGGGACAGGACCATTTCAAAATCACACTAACACACAGGACAGGAAGAAGGGGTATTTATAGGCAGGCAGACAGGGAAGGGCACAAGAAAATGGTGGATGTTAATAATGGAGGTAGTAGTGGTAGTAGTAGTAGTAGTGGAGTCAGTCATATTCTAGGGAAAGGAGCACTGCAATGAAGCTGGGCCCCCATAGGGTAAGGACAACAAAACAGAGGAAGAAAATGAAAATAAAATAAAATA
>WNWK01057347.1:0-10765 GCA_009830355.1 Cherax destructor
GTGAGGAAGGGGGATCGTGGTGGGGGACGCATCCCATACAGCCGATAAAAGAAAAAAAGGGTGATAACCGGGAAACCGAAAAAACCCGCCTATAAGCAGTTCCCCAAACAGGAATGACCGATAAGCAGGGTCCACTGTACAGTGGACTGTACACAGGCGGGGGACCCAAAAGAAAAAAACCCAAAAAAATTTTTTTATCATTATTCAACACTTTACCATCACTCATACATAATCACTGTGTTTGCAGAGGCATCAGATACGAATTTAGAAGCCCTTCAAACTGCCAATATCCCCAAACCCTCCTTTAAAGTGCAGGCATTGTACTTCCCCCTTTTCCGGACTCCAGTCTGGCTAATCGGTTTCCCGAGTCCCTTCACAAAATTTCCTTGCTCTCACTCCAAAGCTCGTCAGGGCCCAAAACTATTCATCTCCATTCACTCCTATCTAACATGCTCATGCACGCCTGCTGGAAGTCCAAGCCCCTAGCCCACAAAACCTCCTTTACCCCCCCCCTCCAACCTTTTCGGGATGACCCCTACCCCGCCTTCCTTACCCAACAGATTTATATCTCTCCAAGCATTCTACTTTGTTCCATTCTCTTAAATGACCAAACCACCTCAACCCCCTTCAGCCCTCTGACTAATACTTTTAGTAATTCCAACCTCCCCAAATTTTTACCGACAATTTTCTGCATAATATATACACCACAATTTGCTTAGACACATATCCACTGCCTCCAGCCGCTCCGCTGCAGCAGCCGGCCATGCTTACACCCATATGGGGTGTTGGTACCACATACTCTCATACATTCCCTTTTTTTCCCCCATGGATAACGTTTTTATGTCTCCAAACCAAGAACTTGAACATGGAAAAATTTTGGAACTTTTTCCCACTTTGGCCCCAGTTTCAAGGTACTTGTAAATCGTGAAACCAGTAAAAAATTATCTCTATTTCTGTAATTTTCATCTATTCTATAAAATGAGACTAAAAAAACAGAATACAACATAAAAAACCATAGAAAATAGATTTTAAAATCGCTTTTTTAAACCCCAAAAAAACGTTCAGATTTTTCACTCATTTGCACTGTGGTGCAGGTTTTTTTATACTCGTCATGACCGCACAGACCCATTTATCACATTTTGGGGCCCTAACAGCCTGTTTTTTTAATTTTACCCTAAATTTGGGTGTACTAGTAAAACCCAAAAAAACCCCAAAAGGGGTTTAAAGACCCCAACCACAAGTATTCTCTCCTTTTTTAAAAACCCCCCATTTTCCCAAACTTTTCCCCAAAAATTTTTCTCTTTTACACTTCTCTTTTCCAGGTGCATAAACATTACTAAAACCCCATTTTTAAACCCCAACCTTTATTTTACCCCAAATAATCCTTAAATTTTAACATTTATATTCCCTCTTTACCTGCCATAACTGATTATTCAACATTATTACAACTCCTTCTTTAACTCTAATTTTTTAAAACCCTGATTAACCCTTTATTTCTCCCCACTGAAACTCTTCTCCCCCCTTCAACTTTGTCTCACTTAAAGCCAGGACTTTAGTTTCTTTTCATTCAAAACATCTACAATCTTCTCTTTCCATCTTTTAACAACTCCATGAAATTAAGAACCCCCTTTACGGTTTCTTCTTTTTTTTTAGAAATCTATCGGGAAGGGAAAGGTGTTCTCCCCATTTTTCCCGGCTTTTTAGTTGACTTTTACAACCCCATCTTGGAGGAAGATTCATTCCATTTCCCCTTGGGGTAAATCCCCAAACCTCGGTTAAGCATAGAAATCGTGCGTTGATGGTCTATTTTGCTTGTTCAATGGGGTTTAAAATGCTGCATAAGGCTGATATTTTAAAAGGCCCCAAAGTGACTTTGTTTTTTTATCGGGGGGGGGGCGTTGCCCAATTTGTAATCTGTGAAGCTAAATGCACTTTTTGGGGGGATTATGTTCTCCCGTCACTTTGGCTTCCTTTTAAAAGTGCATTTTGGGAAAAATCAAAAATTGCATGGCAATACCATCAAATTCGGCTTTTGTTCTTGGGGGTTCCGGTGTCATTATTGCAAGCTCTTTTGGGGGTTTGCCACAGAAACTGGCAATCATCTTGTTCATATATCTTTCGGGGGCTCCATCTGTCCCCTTTTTTTCCCTTCCTCTAAGTCTGAAAGAGTTAATCCTTTAGACTTTTCTTCTAGCGAAAAAGGGTCTTATAATGTGCCTTTTATACTTCAAGAACTAGTCAACACTTTCCGCGCGGTCGTGGGGATTCATATTCCCCAAAATTTAAAAAAATTTAAAATCACCCCCAATAGTCCTCTTTCTTTTAAAAACTTATTTGGTTGCAAAGGAAATTCTTCCCAAACTGTGGAAAGCCATTAGTCTGCCTCTTCATAAACTGGGTCCGGGGGATGATACCTCACATTATTGCCCCATTGCTCTTACCAGTGCAGTTTGTAAATGATGGAATGTCTAGTAAATAGGGGTTTTTTGTTGTTTAGTCACACAATAGTCTCTTTTCCAGTCATTTTGGCTTTCATAAGGGCAGCTCCCCTATTGACCCCCCTTTCCCCCTGCCCCTTAAAACCCATTTTTAATGCCCTTGCATTAAACCCCCTCAGTTATTGCAGTTTTTTTTTTTTCTGAAAAACCACATGACACTACTTGATATAACATCTTGGCCCAAGCTAATTCCCTTTGGCCTCAGGAAATCTGCCAACTTCTTGCCTGAGAAACATTTCCATGTTTGGGTTTTGTTTTCCTAGACTTTGTCCAATCTATTTGTGTTCCCTCGGGGATTTTCCTTAGCACTACTATTTTTCTAGCTATAAATGATGTGGCCTCTGTTCTCCCTTTTTAATATTTGGACATCACTTTATGTTGATGACTTTGCTAAGCTTTGGGGGTGACTGACCAAAGTAGCAGCCTCACTCCGGGAATTATGTTGACCTTGTTTCTTTTTGGGGACCACTACTGGGGGGTTTAAAAATTATTTTGTGCTATTTTAAAATCCTTTCCCCATGTTCTGTTGTCTCTGATACTCCATTGTCCTGGGGGGCCCTGTATCCCTGAAAGTCCCGGTTAGATTTCTCCCCCCCTGTTTGCCCCTGGCTGTGGGGGAAAAACCCTCACTTCCTTTTCTAAAAATTTTGCCATGGGCTGAATCCCCTTTAAAAACCCCTTTGGGCTCTTTTTTTGGGGGGGGGCGGATCGCCCAAAACCCCTCCTTTGCATTCGGCCCTAATTTTATCGAAACTAGACTATGACAACCAGGTAAAAATTCTGCAGCCTCTCCCCCTTTTTAAAAAATTTTTCCCCCTCCATCAGGGGGGTTACATTTTCCCCGGTGCTTTTGCTTTCTTCTTTTGGGAGCCTTTTTGCAGAGGTGAATGTTCCATCCTTGAACAGTGGGTGAGCCCTTGTCTTTTTTTTTTGTTTGGGCCTTCATCACCCCCATACGGATTGGGGCGTTACCCCCAATTTTTTTTTTCCCGCCCTTTTTGCTCCCCCCTTTTTTCTTCATCACTTTTCCTTTTTTGGGGCCCCCCCCTTTTTGTGTTCATCTAGCATCTAACTTTTCTTTTTCCCCTTGGGGGGGTTTTTTAAATTTATGTATTTTTTTCCCCCCTGCTCCCCCAAAGCTCAAATATTTGGGTTTTTTCCCCTCCTTTTTCTCTACTTTCATTTCTCATTCTCTTCCCTTGCTGTGTACCCAATGATGGTTGTAAATTCTCTGACAGTGTTTTTTTCAGATTTTTCCCGACAGCATTGTGCTAGGGCTTTAAAACTCGTAAGAACATAAAAAAAAGGGGAAAACTCCCAGCCCTCTGGATACGAGGGGGGGCCCAAATCTCCCCCGGTTAAAAAAATGCCCCCCCAGCCAGGGGGGACATTCATTAAGGAAAGACACGGCATCTGACCTAGGGGCCCAAAACGTCGGGCCCCGCTCGCACCCCCCCCCCATATTTTTTTCTAACCTATTTTTAAACCCCGTCCCACCCCCCATGACGGTCTGGGGTTTTTCATCCTCTATTAAAAAAGTGTTTTTTACCCCTTTCCCGAATCTAATTTTTTCCCAAATTGAAACCATTTGGAGTCCTGTCTTGGCTGGATTTTTTCCCAGCACCCAAAACCCTTTAAAAATTCCTTTTTTTCCATTTATACACCTCAATCATATCCTCCCTATTTCCCCCGCCTTTCTAGAGTGCAGAAAAAAGGCCCTCAGTCTATTCTAAAGGGAAAAATTTCGGGTCATGGGATCAACTTTTCATCCTCCTCTGTTTTTTCCCAGTGCATTTATATCCATTCTTTTCGGTGACCAAAACTAAAAATAACTAAATGAGGCTAAAAAGATATATAGAGTTGAAAAAAACAACCTGAGGACTTCTTTTTTTTATCTTCTTGATAAAACCCCCAAAGGATTCTGTTATTTATTTGAACATTCCCCCTGTTTTTTGGTTTCAGATTACTAAAAAAAGAACTCCCTAAATCCCTTCTCCAACACAAGTATTAAGATCTACATTATTCATTTTTTATGTGGTGGTTTTCCCCCAAAATTTTTGAATTTTTCATTTGTCACATTAAACTACATCTCCCATTCTACCACTGCATCAGTCTATTTAAATCCCTCCTGGAGTCTCTAATGTCCTCATTAGAATGAATTGGGGCCTATTTGGTGTCACACAAATTTCCCTTTTGCATTTTTTTTAATTAAAGGGGTTTTAAACAGGCCCAAAAGCCCCTTTTAACACCCAGGGGTGCCCCCCCCCTGATTTTTTTCCATTTTTTTGTTTTACAAACTGAACTGTTGCAGTTCTTATTGCAGTTATTTGTATTGCATCTATGACTACCCATCGTTTGTTGTAGTCTCAGACTCCTTTAGTCTTTCAAAACTATTAAAAAGGTTTTTCCCCCCATCCCCCAGTTCTTCAAAAAAACTTTGGTTTCACGGGTTTCTACAAAAAAATATCTTTTTTTCTGGGTCCTTTTAAAAATTTATGTTTTGAAAAACGGGGGCAGGCGGACTCTGTTTGCCGGTCAGCAGTACATGCCCGTCCCGTTTTATAAGTTTCCATTCTCAGACTACAGGTCGCCTCCACATTCGCGGTTCCACTTCGCCCGGGGGTTTGGGAAATGCCCAGCCGCCCAATCATATTTGTTTTCCCGCCGCATCCCTACTACCTCCCCCTTCCCCTCAACCAGCTTGGCAGCCAGCCCGATCTGCCCACACTCAATCATTGTCCAGTTACTGGAAGAAATTCACCATCGCGGATGCCTCTTAATAGTGCATGATAGTGGGCAAAGATTTGCACCCCCAGATGGTGAATGGTTGTTGGAGGGCTTTGTGGCCAGTGTGTGTTGTGAAATTTTTTTGGAATTGCCCCTCAGGACCCCAGGTTAACAAAGCCATGGTAAGACTGTGGGTTTTCAAGGGCTAGTTGGTGGTGAAGGGTTCAAGACATGCGGAGGGGGAGGTGAGAGAACTGGGTGAAGAACATGCACTGGGCCTAAATGTGAAGATTTTTGGGGGGTGCAGGCAGAGGGAAGGGATGAAGAAGGGGAGTGTTCCCCAGGGCCCAAAAAACCTCAAGCCTTCACCCCTTTAAAAACTAGGGGAAACTGGGGAAAGACAGCACAGCTCAAACAATTTTTATGACATATACCTATCGATGTTGAGGGGTTTGAAGGTGATGGGGAGATAGGAGCATATTCCAAAACTGTTTGTAGATATAAGGGGGAAAAGTCTCAGTTCCCATCACTGCTCTTCCAAGGGGGAAAAATGCCACTACTCCCGTTGCTAACTGACTCTAGCGATTCGATGATCCCCCCTTTTTTATCAGCAGTGAAGAGTTAGAATCCACACCTAGACTCATCATGTCATCAGTTACCTCCAAAATAATCACCAACATTCAACTTCACTAGAACTGTGGGTAACTATCAATCATCATTAAAATTTTTTTCATCACAAAATATCAGAGTTGTCTCCTTTAATTTTGAGTGGTGAGTGTTTTTTTTTTCATTTTTGTTTTAAACCATAACATGTATGTACATATATAGTACTAAAAATTTTAAAATTTTTCATGTGTTTTATGACTGTTCATGGTTCAATAGGTTAAGGAAGCGGTATTTTAGGCTAAAAAAATGCTTTATTATTTTTCCCCCACAATATATTTGGACAAACATTCGCGGGGGTTTTTGATCCCTAACCCTCGGAATGTGGGGGACCTGTATTTGACTGTAATCATAAACCCGCCATTGGAAAAAAATTGGTCTGAGTTGAGTTATACAAAGTACATTCTTTCAAGCTGAATTTAGGACCCTGGTCTTATCATCGATGTCATGGTTGGAACTCGTTTCCCATCTTCGCATCGGCCACACGTCTCACTCATGGGTAACAAAAGGCAAATCTTAGATGCTCCTGGTGTCTACTCTTTCTTGTTCCTCCTGCCCTCTTCAGTACTTTGGTGAAACTGGCCGATCTCTTTCGACAGACTTAGGGAGCACAAAAATAGTTGGGCTTGCCGACACCAATTACTCTTTTCTGTCATGTCAGAGTCCCAGTCATCCTATTGATTGGTCTTCTGCTAAACTGTTTACCTTACGTCCAACTTTCACAGTCGGTATTGTTGAATCCTCCTATCACAACTTTCCTTGTATGAATCTGAGTCCTGGCTTTGTCTCTTGATGCTTTCCTCTCCCATTACATTGTTAAATGCTCTAAACTTCAGAACACCCTTGACTTAACCTGATTCTTTTTCCCTTCTCCCTTCCTCTTTCTTCTTTCTCCTCTGTGTTTTCTTTCTTTGCTGTTTATGTTGTTCATTATTATCTTTTTCCCCCTCTGTGTTCTTGCCCCTACCCTGTGAGCCACTAGCTCCCTTGCAGTGCTCCTCTTTCTTAGTATATTTGACTGACTCCACTCCTACTACTACTACTACTACTACTACACCAATTACTCCACCACTTTCTCTTGTTCCTTCCCCTCTTGGCTGCCTATATAAACCTCCCTCTCCCTTCTTCTGTTAGTGTGACTTTGTAAATGGTCCAAGTTGGATCGAAACGTCGAGTAAGCTCCTTTCTTCTATTGCGGGTTATTTGTGTATCACTCATGGGTATCTCATGGAGAGGTGCCCAGTTCCACTCTGTGAGACTTGCCAGGTTCCAATATCAGTTTGCCATATTCTATTGGACTGTCCTGTTTACCAGCGAGCATGTAGAATTTACTCGGACGTCATCACCACTCTACTACCCTTACTTTATCATCCCTCCTCACTGATGGCTCCACGTTTGACACAGACTCCCTCTTGACTGCAATGGATTTGATACAGTCTTTTGTACTTCCTTTATCACTCCTCACCACCACTAGCTCTACCGCCATTATAGTACTCTCTGCCCATGCTAGTTTCAGATCATGCATATTATACAATTTGCCCACATTACCCTCAGTGCTGTATGACCCTTGTGGGTTTAGCAATTAGTTTTTATAATTTTCCATCAAATTTCATACTTTTGGTGTCATTAACTTCAGAAAAGATTCTTTACCATTTCAATATATTCTTTTTGCTCAGCAAATATTAATTTCGAAGTCTTGACAGTGAAGGGTTAACAGATTTTTGTTTTATATTTGAGAAGACGTAATGCTGTCTCCCCTAGATGGATGCTGTCTATTAACCCACTATTACTAGTTTTTGATTCCCACTTAGCCCTTTCACTGTTGTGACCCTAAAATTAGAAGAGCTGACTTGTGATTTTTCAAAAAGCAATTTTTCATCTGAAATGGTAGTGAATTCTTCTCGGTGGAGGTAATGATGCCAAAAATACAAAATTTGGTGGAAAACTTACGGAATTACGCAGGCACTAATTTGACGGTGTGGTGCAATTAACACATCAGCAGTTTCAACCTCTTTGAGTCCTATTATAAGCCAGTTTCGTTTTCAGTTCGACTAGATTCTTAGTTTTTTCTAGTATGCATTCGATCTATTGATTAAGAACTACCCTATAAAGTGCACACAAGTCAATAATATGGAAATTTTAGCAAAATTCAACAAATTCTCATTTAAAGAGAGCACAAAATAAACAGTGCATTTCAGCCACTATAGCAAATTATCCTACATATATGCTGCTATGTATGATAATCTACATAAGTGTATTGTGTATACCTGAATAAACTTATTTATTTATCCTCTATTGACTAATCATGTCACCAGGCATCTATAACACTTACCTTCCAATTTGAATTCATAACCAGACAAAAAACATTACCCAATTTTGGATTAATAAAACATAACCACAATAATTAGTCATGGTTTAGCATGTCCCAATAACTGAAGCAGATCTAATAAAGCCCATAAAACAGACCAGGAGGTAAGGGACCCCTACCTTCCTTGGAAAATATCACCAAATATTGAATATTTCTCCTATTTGAGCTCTAAAACTGGCAAAATCATGCTTGTCACTAGTATGTCTTCCATTCTATCAAATTATACAAAGAAACTGTCAATAAAATCATAAAAGCCATCCTAGAAACATCTAAAAATTACTATTTTAAACCAAACACAAGGTCCGATGTTCACTTTTCTCATGCAACACTTGGGGATGATTTTTTTTTATTATTATACTATGGACACGCTGCTCAGACCCATTCTGCCCCTCTAAAGGCCAAAATTTAGTTCTCGCAGCATATATGAGGGCAATGTAAGAAACATAAGATCTACAGAGTGATACTGATATTGGAAAAGGATAGTGTATGTATGACCCCGCTAGGTTTTGATTATAATAATAAGAAAAGGATAGAGAGCCCATAACAGTAATTGTGAATAGCATTACTAGTACAGTGGAACCCCAAGTATCGGCCGCCGAGTTCGGTCGCTTTCGGCCAAACTTTGTCCTGAGTTTCGGCAGTTGCCCCATGTTTCGCCAGGCGTACCAGACCTGTCTGCCTGTCCGCGCTGCGTGCCTCCCGCAGGCATTGTGAGCTAGTCCAGCTTTGTTTATCCTTTAGTGAACATTACCCTGCATGCTCATCCAAACATTTCACAATAAATTGTTGTTTAGTGCTTGTTTATTGATTGTGACTGTGAAATAAGCCACCATGGGCCCAAAAGAAACTTCATAGTGGCAGCCCTTTGGTAAAGAATGTGAGAACACGATAGAATTGAAGAAAGAAATTGTAGCAAAGTACCAAAGTGGAGGAGGAAGAGAGAGGGAGAATGTGCCTTCAGTGATTTTACGATATGTACGATATTAGCAGCACGAGTGGATAAAGGCTATAGCGCCATCCAGCGATAAAATGTAGCATTAATAGTGTAGCAAGTAAGTAAGCGATTAATCGATAGAAAAAGGATAGCACGAAACTGACTCCTCCAATCTTGTTGGAATTATATAGTGACTGACAACACCGCTGTCTCTGGCGGCATCACTGCCACTATGTAAGGCTTATCTTTCAGTGGTCCTTATACAACCAACAATAACACAGCAACACTCGTCAGTTAAGGAGAGAGACGTATAACATTTTATTCATTCTAGAGTATATATCATGTTTATAGTAAAGTAAAGTAAATTTTATTTCTTTGCAATTTTACATAGATATTGGTAGTTACAATCATAAACTGAAGTGCAAGGAGAGCCACTGACATGCCATGGCATTAGGGGCAGCAATCTAATGACTTATAGACTATGTACATAATATTAGAGAATTGATTGAGTTTATTCTAGTTATATATTTTATTTCAAATTACAATATGATGATATTATACTGTTAAAATTACAATATGATGATATTAAATTGTAACAAGTGTTTAGGAGGATGGTAATATAAAATTGAGATTATCTTAAGGAAAATAACATTGAGCATTTTTGAAAGTAGTTTACAGTATGAGTACTTAATTTAGGGTGAGTAGGTGGTTTTTGAGAAGAGTCTTAAATTGATTTTCAGACAAGGTTATCTTAATATTTACTGGTAATGAATTACAGATTCTGGGGCCCTTTATGTGCATAGAATTTTTACATTGGTTGGTATGGACTCGGGTATATCAAAAGTGATCTGTGTCTTGTGTTGTGGTCGTGGTCCTATTAAAGTTGTTGAGGATAATTTGAGCAGAGGGTTTATATTAGAGTGTGAGTTTATTTGTAGTAGACACAAGAATAAGTATGAATGTTCTCTACGGTGAGTAGTTTTAGACTTTGAATATTGGTGGAGTATGCTGTCTAGGGGGAATTTATCATCATCCTGACTGCAGCCTTTTCTGGTTATGAGTGGTCTAAGATGATTTAATGTTGTTGAGCCCCATGCACAGATTCCATAGGTGAGATAAGGGTAAGATAATGAATGATATAGGTGCAAGGAGAGCTGATTGTGGCACATAATAGCGTATCTTTGATAATATGCCTACTGTCTTCTGAGATTTTCTTGGAAATTTGTTGTATGTGGATTCCTAGGAATTTTCCCTCTGTGAGTCTTGTGATGGGTGAACCATTGAGCATTATGTTAAGTGGAACATTTGTGGCTTTGTTTCCAAACTGTATGAAGTAGGTCTTGCAGTATTGAGAGTAAAGCTTGTTAGTCGTCATCCATGTTGATATTTTCTGTAATTCGGCATTAACAGTGTTGGCCAGTATGACTGGATTTGGGGAGAGAAGACATATGTTGTGTCATTGGCAAATAATATGGGTTTGAGTAGTTGTGATGCATTGGTAGGTCATTTTGTAAATGGGGAATAGGAGGGCCCCAGACACTTCCTTAGGGACTCACTGTAATTTTTGTGTGGAAA
>WNWK01057348.1:0-10765 GCA_009830355.1 Cherax destructor
TATAACGCCTAGCACGTCTCCGGACACATCAACCAGATAACTGCGGCAGCTTTGGGCCCCTGGCAAACCTTGAATTAGCGTTCCGTTCCCTTTAAAAAAGGAATCGTTCAAGACACTTATACCGTGTACGTCAGGCCCATACAAAAATTCCCCAGCACCAGTCTGGAACCCACACCTGGTAAGGGGCACTGGAAACTAGAGAAAGTAAAAAGGTTGCAAAGGTTAGTTCCACAACTGGGGGGCCCTGTCTTATGAAGAAAGGTTGAAAATAGGACTAACAACACTGGAAAAGGGGTCGGGGGGACATGATAACGAAAAAAAAATCCGGGGTTGACAAGGAAAATGGTGACAGGTTGTTTCAGGGGGGAACACAAAAAAAAGGGGGGACAAAGGGGGAAGCTGATAACTCAGATGAGAAAAAGGGATGAAAAGGAAACATTTCTTCAGCCACAGAGTAGTCAGGAAGTGGAATGGACTAGAGAAAGAAAGTAAAGGCAGGAACCATACAGGGGTTTTAAGACAAGGTATGATAAAGCTCATGGAGGGGGGAGAGCAGACCCCCAGTAGCAGACAGCAAAGAGGCGGGGCCAGGGGCTGGTATCCCCCCCTGCAAAAACAATTGGGTGAGTACAAATTAGGTGAAAATAAAGGCCTAGTCCCCAAATCGACATGTGCCTAGGACAAAAAAATGGTAACTAACACATACACAAAATACATTTTAACATCAAAAACACACAATATACACATACACACACACACACACACACACACACACCCCGTGGCGTCTTTATTTACGGGGGAAAAAAGTCGGGGTTTTTTTTTCCAAATGGTCTGTAATATACCACTGTGGATAAAATATTTGGGGCTTATTTAAAACATTTCTGTTTTGATTGTCTGGGGTTCTTAAATTTTTTATCGCACTCCAGTCAAAATGACGCAGATAGGCAAAAACCCCAACTGACAAAGTTTCTTTTTTTTGGTCTACATCTGGGGGGATTTTTTCCCCCCAAAGATACTTGTAACCTAGCCGATAGAACAAGCGATTTGTAAAGTGTCAACATGGGGCTTCATCCCGGTTTTTTGGGTTCTCATTATCCCCCCTTGTCATTTTAAAACCAGATGCGATTGCTCGGTGTTATGGTCTTTGAAGGTGAAATCCTCGGTGATCCCCCCATCTTTGACATTTTTTTCGCTCTATTGTGTGGTTGGAATTAGTTTTGTACCCGGGATTTTAATTTCCTCACTTTTTTTCCGTATCTAGTAATTGAAATTTATCATCATTGAACTTCATATTGTTTTCTGCAGCCCATTTAAAGATTTGGTTTATGTCTGCTTGGAGTCTTGCAGTGTCTTCAACGGTGGACACTGTCCGCCAGGTGTCTCTGAAAAAGGAAGACACGGCCGGGCTTAAAACCTGTCTATATCCGATATGAGGATGAGGAACAGGATGGGAGCGGGGTACTGTTCCTTGTAACGGGAGCTTTTCACTTAGCTGCCTCAGTTTTCTCTTTTTTTACCCTCTTTGTTTTTTTGTTGGGAAATTATGGGTCCATCTACCAACTTTTTAATTTTCCTTTATCACGCATTTTGTGTGCTATATAACATCTGCATTCTTTTTTGTCTTCTAGAGCATCTAGAACCTGGTCGTAGTGGTCAGTCTTGCTTCTTAGAACCCTTTCAAAGATTTTTATGATATGGGACGTTAGCGCTATTGGTTTGTAGTTCTTTGCTGTTTTTACTGCCCCTTGTGGGTGGGGCTTTCTTTTTTAGTAACTTTTGGGACAAGTGTCCATCCCCTCTCCATAGGATGTTAAAAGCACGTGATAGGGACTTCTTGCAGTTCTTGATGAACACGGAGTTCCATGAGTCTGGGCCTGGAGCGGGTGCATGGGCATTCTTTTGCCTTTTCGAAGTCATTTGGCGTCTGGTGATGTCAATAGGCATGGGTCAGTCAAGTTCTGTGGCACTCTCATAAAAAATTCATTTAGGTCTTCGATTTTCAGTCTGGTTGGCTCCTAAAACGAGTATACTGGGACTTAATAACTCACTCATTTCCTTGCTGTCATCTTAGGACCCATCCCGTTTAAGTAGGGGCCCAATCTGGTTGGTGTTCTCGACATTTGCAAAGAAAAGAAATACGTGTTTCTTTAAATTTCGTTTATGCTTTTAGTTCTTCCCGTTTCTTGATTCCTGAAGTTCCTTTAGTTTTAATTCGATGTTTGATATTTCTCTGACTATGTCTCCCTTCGTATTTCAGATATATTGGCCTCTTTGCCCTCCGTTATTCTTTGCCTTCCCTTATGGGGCGCCTCTCTCTTTCTAGTTTCTCTTTTCCTCCTTTTTCTTAAGGGGAAATTTTCCTTGGCAAACCTCAATCCCGATTAATTTGTTCTGACTGGTTGGATCCGTTGTTTGGCAATCTTCCCTTTATATCATTTGGACTTGGTTTCTTCCCATCTTATGTTTTGTTATTGAAGTTAATTTGGAGAAGGCTCCCTCGGACTGATACATTTTGTTGATCTTATCTCCCCGACATGTCTGGACCTCTATTATGTTTGATCTGGTATATTGTTTTTGATATGAACATTTCTTCAGATCATCATTTTTGTGAAGATGAGGTCCAGCGTATTCTCTTCTTGTAGGCTCTACTATTTGCTGGTTTAAGGTGAATTTGGTGCAGAAATTTAAAAGTTCATGTGTGTGCAGTTTTCATCTGAGCTGCCTCCTGGTGTTTTCTGCTACCACATTGTTTTGTTCCTCCATTTAGGTGCCTTAGGATGAAATCCCCCAGGAGCAAGATGTTGGGGGCAGGGCTGGAAGATTTTCCAGACGTGGTCAATTTTCGAAGCTGTTCCTGGAATTGTTGGGACGTTGCATCCGGGGGCTTGTATCAACCACGATGACCAGGTTTTGATTCTCGATCTTTTTGCTAATATTAACTCATCATTTGAGGCTTTAGTAGTTCTGAACATAAATGACTCTTGATATCAGGCCAAAAAATATTATTATTATTATTATTATTATTATTATTATTATTATTAATATTATTATTATTATCAAATATTTTATTATTATTATTATTATTATTATTATTATTATTATTATTATTATTTTATTGTTCTTAATATTATCATCTATTTTATTATTCCTTTTAAAATGTAAAACCCAGTTTGGAATCTACGAAGGGATCAGTCATTTTGGGTCATTTAGCGTAGGAGTGGCGAAGGCTCGATATTCCGTCTGTCTGCCGGTGATAATCACATAACATGTGGTCGGTCGGTCGACGAAGTGGTGAGCCAGGTGTTGTCGTACCCTGCGTGGTGGCCACTAGTCGTCTGAGTTTCACCGTGTCCTGGTGGGTCCAGTGGTCCAGGTGTGGTGGGCATCGGTCAGCTCACACCAGTCTACTTCAACTACCTGGCAAAGGTAAGTAAGTTTATTCAGGTTCACATAAATACAGTTGCATAACATTATCACACAGAAGCAAATGTATATTACCTAGGATAACACAAAAAAGTCAAATTGACTTATTTACATTGGGATCCTTGGTATTTCCATAAGTACATGTCTCTGTAGACTTACGTAAAATTTGAGAGAGAGAAAAAGAGAGACTATACACTTGATTCTTCACAGTTATTTGAGTGCCTGGGAGTGCTGTTCATCTCGGCAGTGCTGAGTCTTGTTCTCTGCTGCCTCCTGGGCAGCCAGTCTCCTCCCTAGCTGCCTCCTCCTACCTTCCAAGGTATGTTCTCATCGTTGTACATTGTTCACATTGTGTTCTCGCTGTTGTAGTGTTCAGTGTGTTCTCACATTGTTCAATGTATGTTACATTACCATTGCACATTAAGGTGTTTTATGTTAATCTGGCGTTTGTGAAGGGATTTTGAATCTTTCTCCCCTTTCATGGATCGAAACTCATTGGAGCTTCGCTCATGAATATATTATAATAATTTGCCATGAGCGGGCCATGATGCACTGTAACTGGATGTAACTTTATGTTATATGATATGTACTATTTGTATAATATTTTGTGACCTAATTCGTGTCTGCATAAATAATTCATTGAGATTGACCACATATTAACATGTAAATAGTTCATTACCACTGTAACTTGTTTAGCTATCAAAGTTTGTGGTCCAGTCCCGGACTCATCATGTGCCGCCCACATCAGGGGTATGAAGTGTATAATAGAGTTATTAAACTAACTTGATGTTTGTACAGGTGGAGTCGAGGGTGGCCAAACCTGGAGGCCGGTAACTTACTCAAGACGTGAAGCTGAACCACAACACTACGATAACCAGCTCATCTCCACTACCACAACATAATCAACACCACACTCATTTACATAAGATAGTTTTGTTGGGATTTTCAATCCTGGAGGATTAGCCACACAGGATAACCCAAGAAAGTCAGTGCGTCATCGAGTCTGCATGTCTTACTTCCTTTAAGGTCTTCAATCTTGTCAACCAGGATGTGACACATTCCAGTCGACTAACACTCAGGTGCCTACTTGCTTCAGGTGAACGGGACAACAAGTGTAAGAAACACGCCCAATGTTTCCAACCTTGCGGGATCGAACCACGGAGGGCGTTGACTCCAGGCCATGGCCCCCACCACCATTACATAGATCACCACCACCACCTACACAATCACCTCCACAGTCATTTATGTCACTACCACTACCACCATCACATAATAACCACAACACTCATTTATATCACTACCACCACAACCATGTTTTCTCTCATAAATACTAGTTATCATTGCCTCCTGTATACTAACGATTTCAAAAACTAGAATAATCCAGCAAGGTATAGAAAGAGAGTAGGTACAGTCCTAAGTGTGACAGTGAGGTTAGAATTTCTAAACCAGTGTATTCAGCTTATATAAGATGGCTCATAGATTGCCTTGCACTTGGTCAAGTTTTGCAAAATAGAAAAACTTAAGAGACTTGAAAAACGCAAAAAGGAACAATCATAATTATCACTGGCTATACTATAATAACTAAAGTATGATAAAAAGTTAGCTAGGGTTGTGACTCTGAGACTAAGACTAGGTCAAGTGTCTACGGTAATTCATTTTGTTGACTTTATTAGTACATGAAATGTAAAGTGTGTGGACAGAGCAAGAGTTTAGATTTTGCCACCGAAGTGGCTAGTTTTTATGCACCCCATATCCATCCTGTGGACGGTAGCGCAAGAGCATTGGATACACAAAGGCCTAGGCACTAGGCCCCAAAGGGTTAACAATTGTACATTTGGGTTTATATCTACATTTCAATTATCTGTTACAAGCGGTATCTTATTTCATGAATAAGATATCTTGACATGTCACATAGGTTATTATATTGTCTATCTCTTATTCCTCAATAAGTGCACAATTAAGCACATAGTGTTCAAGACAGTGACCATATGCCTGATCACATAATTTGCATTTAGTTTGATCATCATCTGTGTCTCCCCCAAAATGTCAAAGTACCTGTAGCCAAGCCTAAGCCTGGCCACTACAACATCAGTCTGTTCACTTGCAAGTTGCTCCACAAACATGCCCATCTGTGCTCGCATTATCATGAGCACAGATAGGCACGTTCATGGAAATTAATTTGGATTTATATCTACAGTTCACTTATCTGTTACAAGCAAATTTAGGAAATTTGCTTAGAATAAAATGGTATCCTACCTTCACTAATAAGATATCTTGACATGTCACATAGGTTTATTATACTTCTATCTCTATATTCCTCAATAAAGTGGACAATTCAGCAATAGTGTTCAAGACAATGACCATATGCCTGATCACATAATTTGCATTTGTTTGATCATCATCTGTGTATCTCCCAAACTGCCAGAAGTACTTGTAAGAAGCGAAGCCTGGCCACTACAACATCAGTCAGTCTGTTCACATTGCAAGTTGCTCCATAGACATACTTATCTACATTCATGTTATCATAGTGGGTTATAGATCTACTCAGGTTCTAACTGCATTCCTATAGCTATCATTTTCATTATTTATTTCTCTCTAATATTATTCCTAATGCTAGACACAGTATATACCAAAGTTATATTCTACATTCTCCTTATGGGTGCTCTTCTTGGCCAACATATCAACTTTATCATGAAGGAGTAATCCAATGTGTGACGGAATCCATAGCAAATGTACTTTAATTCCTTTGTCCCGGATTTTTGAGTATCTATACCTGGCTTCTCCAATGAGCATGCTGTTGGTCATTATAGAGTCAAGAGCCTTCAATGTGACATAGAATGTAATGATGATAGAGTCAAGCTCAGTGTCATAAGTTAGCTTTAGTGCCATAAGGATTGCAAACAATTCAGTTTGCAGTGTAGACGCCCAGTTGTTAATTCTTATGCCTAGTTCAAAAAAATTATTGTTCTTAACTAGGGAGGTGGCAACCAGAGCAGATGCAGCCCTGCCAGAAGACTCCTGTTTAGATCCATCAGTGTATATAACTTGAGATAACATTACTACCAGCTAGGCGATAAATTTATTCTTGAGCAGTTGCTTTAATTAACAAGTGATTTAAGGAAGGGATTACTAGCAATGAGCTTCTTGGAGGGACTTGCAGGTATGTGATATTAAATGAACACATCTTCCATGGAGGGTGAAATGCTCTTGTTGCCTACAGTGATACAATTCATGCAGGTTGTAAAACTTAATGTAATTGCATGTTTTACAATCCATTTAGATCTGTGAGTATTTACTTCTAGACATTTAGTAAGATTCATTGTGACAGTGTCTGGTTCATTTCTTAACAATCTAATACCAAGTACAGTGTTAATCTCAACAATCCTATCACTGATACTAGTAATACCAAGCTCCTTCCTCATATTAAGAACCTTTGTAGATTTGGACAGCCAAGAATAATTCTGAGACTTCATTTTGCATTAACTCCAAGGGTCGGAAGAACTTTCTCGAGCTAATATCAACATGGGAGCAGCATAATCAATTAAGGACCTAATATAGGCTATGTACATCATTCTCCGATTCTCACATTAGCACCATAGTTTTGGTTGTATCCAGCAACAGCTTTAAGAGCATTTAGTATATCTTTGCATTTTTATTTAGTTGTGGTATAGTAGATTTGGTAAAGGGTACATCTACACCAAGATATCTGTAAGTTTTAACGTAGCTAATGTTTTCACCCTGCAAATAGATGGGTGGGGATGTCGTTTGCTTGTTAATATCTTTGTTTTAGAGGAAGATATTATGAGGCCTAGTCGATTACAAATTGCTTGAACTTCATTAAGAAGGAACTCATCTTTTTATGCCCTGTTGTATGGATCATGATGTCATCAGCAAGCTTATAGCTATATGTTTAGGTGAGGCAGGTAGAGCATTTGGGAGGGCATTAATCAGAATATTAAATAGCATGGGACTGAGAACTCCTCCTGTGGTGTACCTAGGGACATTTCTTTAGACTCGCTTCTAAAGCCTTGGTGAGGACAGAGGATACTCTGTTTGACAGGTATCCTATTATCAGCAGAGTAGGCTACCACCAATATTCATTTTGGCTAGTTCATGTAGTATAACAGTTCTGTTCGCGATATCAAATGCAGATTTTAGATCAAGAAATGTGGTAAAACTAGTAGAGGTGTGTGAGGTGAGAAAGGTGGAATGCAATTCTGCCACTCTTACCTTTCATGAACCCATAGAGGAGGGAGAGTTGGTGTCTGATTCTATAGTACAGTCTGTTAAGTATCATTCTTTCAAAAAATTTACAAAGACAGCTAGTTAAGGAGATCGGTCTAAATGTATCAGGCTGTTGGGGCTTAGGGATAGGCACAATGAGACTATTGGTCCAGGAAGTAGGAAGAACTCCCTCAATGTAACTGGTATTATACAGTGCAACAAAGGATTATTAGGCACGTGCCTTAAAGTTCTGAGAATATCATAGGTTATACCATCCTCTCCAGGAGCAGTTGATCGACCTTTGGTTAATGCGTTATCTAATTCATACTATGTGAAGAGGCAATCACTCTCATCAATATTTTGGCTCATAAAATTAATCAGTTCAAACATTTCTTCAGAAGCACTCTCTAAGTTTTCTCTAATATGAGATGGCAGGTTTTCATGCCTGGAGATTTTGGACCAGTCATTTATGAGGTCATTTGCTTTTTCAAGTGGAAAGGGATGAGCAACATTGCCAGTCTTTTTCCTGGTTATTTATTTATACCTTTCCATGCCAGACTTAAAGGGTAGACCTATTTAATCCATTAACGATTGTTCCCATTCCTGTTGCCTAAGTTCTTGCTTTCTATTTCTTGCATTTGTTAGTGCAGCTTGGAATGTTCTGAGAAGGTCTGGGGTTCTACACTCACGGTATGCTTTACCAATCCTCCTAGCTGCATGTGTTAGATTGCGTAGCTGTGGGTCATTATAATATTTACATTGGTTTTTTATTGTCATTTCAGTGGAAGGTTTATGTTGTCTTTTCCTGCCCACTTGATCTGTGAGTACAGTCTCAATAGCTGTAACTAGATCATCATTGAATTTTTGTGTGCCAGTGGGCTCATAATCTTTATACCATTGATCCAAGTGGTTAATAAAGTTTTCTCTGTGTTCTGGGTTGAGAATAAGTTTCCTCCTTCTGTATTTAGCTCCTTGGTTGTTGAGATATGATCAAGATTGACAGTTGTGAGTCTTGGGAAGTGATCAGATAGCAGATCATCAACTATAACAGGTCATGCATCGTATATGACGTATTAAATCAAGGCACAGATCTAGTATGCCTCCATATATGAGTGGGCTCAATAGTGCCTACAATACGAACATTATCATGCTCATTTAGAAATTTGACTAGTTTAGTTCCATTGGTGTTTGTTATAGACCACCAATATTCTTATGTCTGGCATTAAAATCTCCAAGTATGAGGGTAGGTTCACTATTGATGCGATCTGGTAAAGCATCAGGTCGAAGCTGGTTTGCTGGGGCATAAAGGTTAAAGATGTTTATGAAAAAAGTCGCCTGCGTATACTCTGACACCATGATCCATGTTTACTCGACTCTGCAGGGTAAGGAGTGAATGTGGCAAGTTCTTTCTGACATACATCACACAACAGTTGGTTGACCTTAAGTTATAAGCTGCATATCCAGACAGCTTTGGTGGAGGTACTCCTTCTTTCAGTCTACATTCCTGCAAACAGATGACATCAATATTCTTGGTTGCACTAATATGATGTAAGTCAGGCAACCGCTTCCTAATAGAACAATGTTCCATGAAAAATTTGTAATCTATCCATTGTAGTGAGTTGGTACGTGCAGGAAGAACAATGAAGACACGTCCAGGCAGAGCGTACACGAAATGGCTACTCACTACAGTGTTAATAATAAAATATTTGGAAACCTGGTATTCCATCCACTCTTTTCACTGGTTACTTGAATGAGCGGTTATTTGATGAGTGTAGCTAAGTCAAGAAGCAATGTTCGTAATGGTAACAAGATTTATTTAGTGTATCCACATATTTCACTAGGTCGATTAGTTACGTGACAGAGGTTGCAGTATTATAGGGTGAACAATGCACTAGCAGCTCAGGCGGCTCAAAGTATTGTAGGAGGCATCCAGGAAGTGGTAATATACCATGAATGAGGCTGAACTTTGAAATGAGCTGAGATAGGATAACAGCTCTTACTCTGTACAATTATTATCTGTATAAAAGTGGTCTCGTCCCTAAGACGCAATCAATGGCAACTGACTAAATAATTATCTAACTACTACTAAGACAATGAGTGCAACCATGTACAGACGTAAGTAAATTTACTTACATGATTCATTACCTTGTAACTAGTGAATTAATTACCATTGTACCTTGTTCAGCTATCAAAACTTTGGGGCCCAGTCTCTGGACCCTATATATACCTCTGTAATCTGCAAATACCTTTGTAACTTGTCATGATTGTGACCATCTGAGTTCATTACCTTTGTAACTTGCTCAGCCATCAAACTTTGAGGTCCAGTCCCTGGACCCATTATGTACCTCTGTAATCTTTTGACTACCGCCCACAGGATGGGTATGGGGTGCATAATAAAGATATCAAACTAACTAACTACTAAGACAACAGAGGCAGCGGCTGTAAGGAGATTTGATCTTATGTTTCATCTAACCTCACATAAATAATTAACAACTGTAAGATATAAAAGTTTAAAGTAAGTTGACAGATGTAGCAACACTGTATGAATTTTACAAGGTAAGACATAAATCACAGAGGGATGTAAAGTGAGCAAAAGCTCGGGAAAATAACTAAGTTAAACCCAACCAGCGTCGTAAAGGTCAGTGTCACCGATCTGATAGTACCTACAGCCCACATAATTTATCCATCGCGTTCAATACCGTGGCAGATCGGCTCATGTCGGTAAATTTACTCATATTTTCAATAAAAATAGAAACGCGGATGTCACAAACTCTAGATTTATTAGTATACCTAACGCCATGTCGTAAATCTTAGAAAGAAGCAGTATAATAAAAATTTGATAATGATTTCCTTCCAGTGTTTTAGGGGATTTCATTCACAGCAATGTCGGAAAAGGAATTTTTACAAATATGGTAACTTTAAATCTTAAGGCATTTATATATATATATATATATATATTATTATAAAGTTGCGATTTTGGCTTAAATAAACTCCTTGCCAATAAGACAAGTGAAAATTGTGTATGCAATAATTTCGCCAAAACATTCTGAACATAACGAAAAAATATATTTAATTGTTTTTTTATTATTAAATTAATGTTAACGTATCTAAAATATAT
>WNWK01057349.1:0-10765 GCA_009830355.1 Cherax destructor
TTGCGTGAAAAGTTTTTTTTAGAATTTCAATTATATGGGCTCATTATCCTTACATTGAGTTACTCTATCAACTCATATGAAATACATTTCGAAATTATCATTTTCCAGGGAGTGCCCGGTAAAGGGTTAAGGCAAGAGGGAGGTAGAGTACAAGAAAAACTGGCATGATCGTCAGCACCACAGACTGGGCATTCGGCCATGGACCTGCAATATTTCGCTGGATGACCAAAACGCCAGCAGTTTCTACACTGTTGCGGTGTAGGGGTCACCTTTCGAACTTGTAAACGTTGACCTGCAATGTAAACCGAAGGTGGTAGTTCACGGCAGTCAAATGTTAAACGAGCTATATTGCAAGGATAACGTCTTCGCTTATTGGCAGGGAGGGTAAAAGTGTCAACTTTAAGGATAGGGAGTTCTTGGAGCTCAAGCTGCTCTAAAATGTCATCACCACATGTCTGGAAATTCCGTTGGACTATGGTGTGGGGTAAAATGACAGAACCACAACAAGAATTGAGGGAATGATGTTTGTCAATAGTAACAGGAACAGTATCTATGGTTGTAAGAAGAGAAAGATCGCGAGCTTGGCCAGCATTCTGGACCATGATGATGCGAGTGCCGCTCTTGAGAGCGTGAAATGAGATATCTTTACCAACATGGCATAGCAGAGCCTTACCAATACTATGGTCTGAAAGATAGGTACAGTGGACCCCCGAGTTTCGTAAACCCCGGAAATCATACAATTATGTAAGTAAAATATTATAAGTGCTTGTGTAAGTGTATTTTTGGGGGTCTGAAATAGACTAACCTACATGACATTTTTCCTTAAGGGAGTAAATTCGTTTGGTAATGGTGCTTGACCAGACTTCAGGAGTGAAGTTTTTACGAAACTCGGGGGTCCACTGTATTAGGAGAAGTCGGTCGCAGAGTAAAAAACTTTGTCCATTGAGTAGTGTGAAACAGAGTTTAAGGGGAGTGTGTGACGAGCTGGTCGTTTCTGAGATGAACGAGAAGGAAGTGTCGAATCGTCATGTGTGGGTCTTGGTTGTTTGGGTGTGGGACCGGGGGGTGGTCCGATGGGAAACGGGCGAGCGTTTCGAAAATTGCCGCACTGTCGAGGGAGAAGCCGGAATCAAGGTCAGAGAAGAGAGAAGGTCAGATATGTCAAAAGGGGTCAGAACCTCGGTACCTGAAGCAGGTGACGAACCGGCACCAGCAAGAGGTACAGGGGCATGAGAGGTGTCCAAAGAGTTGTCCGTTAACGAGGCAGGGTCAGTACTGGGTGCAGTATCAGGAAGGGGCCCGGGGGTAGTGGGTTCATGGATTGGGTCAGCCATGGTTAGGTTACTTCTTTCTTTTTGTTTTTAAGAAAAAAAAAGAAAGAAGAGAAAATAAAAATAAAAAAAAAGAATAAAAAAAGGGGGGAACGTGATGGAATAGCTCCTAGGAGGAATGAAAGGGAGCGTAAATCCCCCTCCGCGCCCAAGAGGACCTCAACACCGCAAGTAGTGCAGATGCTGCATTGAACCTGTGCCATACCCTACCCTTCATGCCAGTAAACCAGCAATCCGGGATAGCAACCTCACATCCACCGAGCCACCTCGGCGGACAAGAGAGGGCGGCCGGATATCCACCACAAAGCATACCGCCTTCGGCCACCACCCCCGGAATCCGAAGGGTGGCCTCCAGAGATACACCTGTCGCCCGAAAGATACCCAAGGCCACCCCCTGGGAGACCGGAGAGGGATCGGGACATCCCCAGGCGATCCAGATTCCATGGCAAACTACACCACCGCCGAGAACCTCAACGGAATGGGATTGGACCACGGTACCCTTCCCCCTACCTAGGAACTAGAATGCCTGTGGAGAGAAGCTCCCAGGGTAGAAATGGGAAGGAAATAAGGGAGGGATGAGGAGGAGGAGGAAAGGGAAAAGGGAGGATGGGGAAGATGGGAAAGGGGAGGGGGGATTGGGGGGTAATTAAGTTCGGTCTGAGGAAGAAGACCAAGAGGTCCAATTCCTCAGACCGATAGCCTCTTTACCGGAAGAAAACGAGAATACATCAATAAATACCATACGAAAATAGACTGCAAAGTCGCTGTTTTAAACGAAAAAAAAAACAGTCGGAGTTTTTTTTTTCTCTCATTATGCAGTGTGTGGTGCAGGATTTTTTTTTTATACTGCGCACACTGACCACATAGACCCATTCTTTCATATGTAGGGCTACCACCCGTTTCCCACTTAATTTGAGGCCGCTAGAATTTACGCATACTAGTACAGCACCAACCCCTGCTTGTAAAACGTACTAGTACGGCACCGACCCCCAAAGGGTTAAAACTACACAACATCTTAGCGTCTATGATGGTACTCGGGAGTTTGTTCCACTCATCCACAACCCTATTACCAAACCAGTGCTTTCCTATATCCTTCCTGAATCTGAACTTTTCCAACTTGAAACCATTGTTGCGAGTCCTGTCTTGGCTGGATATTTTCAGCACGCTATTTACATCCCCTTTATTTATTCCTGTGTTCCATTTATATACCTTAATCATATCCCCCCTAATTCTAATTCTTGAAAGTGAATGCGGCTATATCAGAACTATAGGGTATGGACCCGAATGTTGAACAGTTCATGAAAGTGGAATGGCAAATGAATGAACCTTTACAATGCTATCATGAAATTTATGAAGAAAGAGAAAATTACAAAGCAGACCACACTAATGGGATTCTTCTCAAAAGCTACACTCAAGACCCCTATAAGTCCTTTTATTTCCTCACTGCCATCTTCCTTACCCGGGCCCTCTACAGCTCCTGATAACCCTGCTGATAACTCCAATGATGACGCTCCTCACTTATCAACCAATTCGCTTAATGACCTAGTTGTAGGAATGTAACTCGGTTGTTAAGTGAGGAGTGCCTGTAGAGGTAGGTGAACCAGCAAGTACTCCTGAATCTGCAGGTAATCTCCATTAGTACTTCTGCCATCAGAGGTACCAGATGGTCACTAATGTCTCACAGAAGGATCATCCGACACATCCTAAGATGATCCATTTCCATCAGGTGGAGTAACCCAACTGCCACAGCACCACCAATGGGAGCTGTTAGAGCATGGCCAATATTAATTCCTTTTCTGTCTGTCTAGGAACTGGATTTCTCAAATAGAAAAATATTCCCAATAATGAGGCCAAAAGGATAGAGGGTTGAGGTATTTAGATTTGATCAGTTGATGAGGTTCAATTCCTCAGATCAAGAGCCTTTCACTGAAGGGCTATTTCATACTAAAGCAAGCAAATCAAATCAATATTTAAATATTTTTGAAAGACATTAATTAACTAAACCACTTTTTACATAATTGTGAAACTTCTGCTATGGCAAAAATTATGTCCCAGCTGCTACAAAGTGAAAAACATTCCAAGAAGAGAAAACATATCCTGTACATATGAGGAATTCAAAGGGATATGTATACTCCACAATTGTTATTTAGCCTAGTCTCCTACATTCTCAACTTGATAAGAATTAATTTTAATTAACTAAGTATTCACAGTTTCCCAAATTATATTAAAACTTCATCCATAAATAAAAACAAAGCTTAATGCTGTATTTCTGTTAAGCAAAATCATTAGCTTTCAAAACCTGTTATGAATAATATGTACATACTAAGCTAACTATTTCCACAACATTTACATTATAATGACCACGTAAACTGTAACTGCAATGCAATTAATTGTTTTAAATTGTTATCTCACTCAATTAGTTGCATTGCTACAATTAATTTGATATGTTCAACTTATATTCAAACTTTATAACTTAGATACGCAATTATACTTCCTTTCTTCCTTTCAACACATCAGCCGTTTCCCACCGAGGCAGGGTGGCCCAAAAGGAAAAACGAAAGTTTCTCCTTTTACATTTAGTAATTTATTCAGGAGAAGGGGTTACTAGCCCCTTGCTCCAGGCATTTTAGGCGCCTCTTACGACACGCATGGCTTACGGAGGAAGAATTATGTTCCACTTCCCCATGGAGATAAGAGGAAATAAGAACAAGAACTAGTAAGAAAATAGAAGAAAACCCAGAGGGGTGTGTGTATATATATGCTTGTACATGAATGTGTAGTGTGACCTAAGTGTAAGTAGAAGTAGCAAGATGTACCTGAAATCTTGCATGTTTATGAGACAGAAAAAAGACACCAGCAATCCTACCATCATGTAAAACAATTACAGGCTTTCGTTTTACACTCACTTGGCAGGACAGTAGTACCTCCCTGGGCGGTTGCTGTCTACCAACCTACTACCTAGGACAATTATACTTCTTTTATAAATTATCAACCATAACTTTTTACCATGTAGTCTAGAATTAAGTAGTCCTAAGAATGCCCGCAATACACAGCATATTAGGGACTTTTGGCATGTACATCTCATTAATAACTATGTATAACTATGTCTACCATGTATCATTGTACCATGTCTCAATACAGTATTATTATTATTATAAAGGCAAAATACAATGTTTCATCATGCCTTAACTTCCTAAGAAAGTTAAGGCATGGTGAAACACTTAAAATCTAAATCTCAGCTACCCACTGACCCAAAATGCTATTCTCTTCGAGGTCTTCTTCATCATCATCATCATCACCATCAGGAACTTCAAACTGGTGAGAGGCAATGTAGCGGTCCACAGACTTCTGGATTTCTTTGCAGGCAGCAGCAAATTTTCTTTCTCCAATCCTGATAAAATATTCACAAGGTGATATTAAACTGTCAGATGTAATCATACATAAATCAAGTCCCACTATGGCGAGTTGGACCAGCCCATTGCTTGCTAGTGAAAAATAAAGATGCAGGATACAGAGAAATGAAAAATGTAAACATCACCAACACGTGCTCTAGGAAAGGAATAGTATGCAAGTAGAGCAGAACAGGAGACACCCCAGTAGAAAATTATACTACAGTGGTACCCCGAGTTTCGAACGCCTCGACCTATTATGCAAGTTTATTATTGTAAGTGCTTTTGTAAGTGTATTTTTGGGTGTCTGAAATGGACTAATCTAATTTACATTATTCCTTATGGGAACAAATTCGTTCGGTAATAGCACTTGAACAGCATTCTGGAACGAAGAAAGTTCGAAACTCTTGGTACCACTGTATATACGTACATAGATACAGTGGTACCCCAAGTTTCGAACTGCTCCCAACTTGACCAATTATGTAAGTGTATTATTGTAAGTGCTTTTATAAGTGTATTTTTGGGAGTCTGAAATGGACTAATCTACTTTACATTATTCCTTATGGGAACAATTCATTCGGTAACGGCACTTGAACAGCCTTTTGGAACAAAGAAAGTTCGAAACTCGGGGTACCACTGTATATGGTTTTTGTATCTATTCCAGTTCTGATATCTGTCCTGCCTTGAACAGATCCATCAACACCAAACATCAGTTTACTAACTTTCACAACATTTGTTTTATTGCGATCTCTAAATGAGAGGTCAACTGACATGACATGATTACACTCAGTTCTGTCACATTCTTTTTATTCTATCATGTGGGCCTCTGGTATTTTGTAAACAGTGCCCCTTTTGAGCTTTTCAGCTGAAAAATTGCTGTGCTACATCACAAGTGACATTGCAGAACTTCATAAAAAGACAGGTTATTCATCCTTTTGCCCATGATACATAGTTGTGAATATAGTGCTGAATATACAATAACAGCAAATGCTACATACAGGTACATATATAAAAAGTTTATAATAGTTTTTTCTTTTAAATACATGACAATATCCCTGACTTTCAATTCTCTCCCTTAAATATTATTAAATTGCAGCACCAAATACTGTATACAGTATAACTCACTTTGTTTCCTCTTTAGGCTCCTGTTTATTGGCCCCCATCTGAGGAAGCTGCATATTACCTCGTCCACCCCCAGCTCTGCCACGTGCTGATGGCTGGTGCTGCGAGGATGACGATTCGAAGGCATCATGAGCCCAAAATCCTTCACTTGCTGTGAGTGTGCTATTCCTTGAACTTCCCCATAGTCCACCACTGCCTCTCTGCTTCCCTTTTCCTCTTCCACGGCCTCGATCCCCCATCTAGTAAAATGGAAGTGGTTTCTAGCCAGTAACATATTATTTAAGCATACATAGTGCAGTAGTACCCTGACTATCGGTCTTAATTCATTCCAGGAGCTAGTCCTTAACCCGAAAAATTTGGAACTCAAAACCTTATTTCCCATAAGAAATAATGTAAATACAATTAATCTGTCCCAGACACCTAAAAATACTAAAAAATAATAAATTTAAATATTAATTATATTTCTACATACACAAAACAACATTATTAACACATAATAATAAATACTACATAATAAATAATAAATAACAGAATAATAAATAACATTTACTTATCTTTATTGAAGAGAGTTGCTGGCATCTGGAAGATAGGGAGGAGGGCAGGGGAGGGGTTCATGCTTGGAAGGGGAATCCCCCTCCATAAGGACTTCAGTTAACAAGTCCTTATCTGGGGTTACTTCCCTTCTTTTTCTTTTAATGCCACTAGGACCAGCTTGAGAGTCACTGGACCCCTGCCTTGAAAAATAACTCTCAAGAGTGCTATGTTTCTGGTGCCTCTAACATTTTCATGAAGTGCAACATGGCTCTGTCACTGAACTTGTTGCAGAGATGGATTATTTCAGCTTGCTCAGGGTGAAATTGTTAAACAAAACTTTGCACCTCATTCCACATTGAACAAATTTCCTTAATCTCTGAAGAAGGCACCTCCAGTCTATCTTCCTCATCCTCATATTTTTCTACTATCTCCTTCTTCAGTTCGATGGTGTTCCTCACTTTCTTCACCACAGGGGTGCCACTAGGAAGCTTCTTTGGACCCATGGTGACTTATTTCAGTGATAATCACTAAACCACCAATAAACACAACAAATGTATTGTGAATGTTTGAAAGAGCACGCTGGGTATTGTTCTCTCAATGGTAAACAGCGCTAGACTGGCGTCCTGCGCGGCGAGGCCCGCAAGCACAGGCAGGCGGACAGGTCTGGTACGGACCGATACACGAGTAAATGACCGATACCCGAGAAAAACGTTGACCGAAAAAAGCAACCGAAACACGAAAAAATCGATATTCGGAAAGACCGAAACACGGGGTACCACTGTAGTTCAAATAAGTTAATAACACAATGACACCTTGGCAATTAGGTATACAGTGGACCCTCGGTTTTCGTGCACCTCCAAACTCAAACAATTATGTAAGTGTATTTTCGTAAGTGCTTTTGTAAGTATACTTTTGGGGGGTCTGAAATGACTAATCTAATTTACATTTGTCCTTATGGGAATAAATTTGTTTGGTAATGGCACTCAAACAGCATTCTGGAAAGAATTTTCAACGAAAACCGAGGGTCCACTGTACAGTCGATATATATACTGTATGTATACTCATACAAGGAAAATTAATTAAACAATTGCCTTTTAATGAAACTACATATTATTATTAATATTGTTACTGTTATAATTATTATTTTTATTATTACAGCCTCACCTCACTTAACAACGGAGTTCCATTCCTAAGACCTCGTCGGTAATCGAATTTGTTGCTAAGTGAGGAACATACTATAATGGTAGTGGGTTTCTGTCAACCCTCTTTGATATTGTTTTAATGTCACCTTTGCACCATTTATAACATTTCTGTTATATTTTTAAATGTTTATACAGTAGTGTACTGTACAGTTAACCCTTGAAAATCGTGATTAATCAGTTCCAGAGAGTCTGCCAAAATTCAAAATTCATGATTTTCAAAACCATTTTCCCCATAAGAAATAATGTAAATCAAATTAATCCGTTCCAGACAACCAAAAGTATTAACAAAAAAATTTTTTTACACATTAAATATACATTTAATTACACAGAAAACAATGACACATGAAGAATTATACAATAATAACTTGACACTTACCTTTATTGAAGAGTTGTTCATGTGTGGAAGATGGGAGGAGGGGAGAGGAAGGAGGAGATGCTAGTGTTTGGAAGGGAAATCCCCTTCCATTAACACTTCAGGTACCAAGTCCTTTTCCGGGGTTACTTCCCTTCTTTGTTTTTTAACCCTTTGACTGTTTCGGTCGTATATATACATCTTACGAGCCAGTGTTTCGGACGTATATACAGTGGACTCTCGCCATTCAAATTTAATCTGTTCCAGGAGCTTGTTCTTAACGTGAAATGTTCGAAAGGCGATTTAATTTTTCCCATAAGAAATAATGGAAATACAATTAATCCGTTCCTGCTGTCAGGAGGCATGACAAAATAGTACTTCACTGTGAAGCTATTATCAACTCGACAGCTTATTTATCTATCACAATTCATCTAATATGACATAATAAACAATATAAATAACATATAAACCTGATATACACTCTAGAATGAATAAAATATGTATGTCATTACGAATGTGGTGGCTGGGAAGGATGGTGGTGTCGAGCATTCTCGCTACAGCTGTGAAAACATCTTCCCATTCTTTCCTCCTTCAGACGTGTTAGTATAAGAGAAAACGGAGTTTGTAATGCTATCTGCATTAGATCACTTCCAGTCAGCTTCAAGTAGTGAACAGAAATCGTACGTGTCAGGCTGGTAACAGCAACAACAACAACTGGTTTGTTTACAAAACTCCCTCCCGAACCTTCATTTAATCTTGTTTACTCACCACTGCCTCTACCACCACTGCCTCTACCACCACTGCCTCTCACCACTGCCTCAACCACCACTGCCTCTCACCACCACTGCCTCTCACCACCACTGCCTCTCACCACCACTGCCTCTCACCACCACTGCCTCTCACCACCACTGCCTCTCACCACCACTGCCTCTCACCACCACTGCCTCTCACCACCACTGCCTCTCACCACCACTGCCTCTCACCACCACTGCCTCTCACCACCACTGCCTCTCACCACCACTGCCTCTCACCACCACTGCCTCTCACCACCACTGCCTCTCACCACCACTGCCTCTCACCACCACTGCCTCTCACCACCACTGCCTCTCACCACCACTGCCTCTACCACCACTGCCTCTACCACCACTGCCTCTACCACCACTGCCTCTACCACCACTGCCTCACACTTAATGAACAAACTCCAAACAATTATAATTAAGTGTGAAATGTCTGGATGAGTGTGCAGGGTATTGTTCTCTCGAGTGTAAACAACGAGGGACTGGCTCTCCAAGCGCCTGGGCGGACAGGTGATGGACACACTTGTTCGAATCATGATATTTTGTTCGCATGACGATATAGATTTTCTTTTTCTAATGACGATTTGTTCGACTACCGAGCTGTTCGAATAGCGGGGGTCCACTGTATACTCAAAAATTCAAGCGGCTTCAAATCAAGTGGGAGAAAGCTGGTAGGCCCACATATCAGAGAATGGGTCTGTGTAATCAGTGTGCGCTGTATAAAAAAAATCCTGCAGCACGCAGTGCATGAGAAAAAAAAAACTCTGACCGTGTTTTTGGATTAAAACGCCGACTTTGAGGTGTATTTTCATATAGTATTTATGGTTGTATTCTCTTTTTTGTGGTCTCATTTGATAGAATGGAAAACATATTACAGAAATATAGATGATTTTGATTAGTTTCATGATGAAAATGACCTTGAAATTGAGCTCAAAGTAGTGGAAATGTTCGATTTTTGCCAATGTTCAGGAGTAAACAAATCACGCCATGCGTCCAATACACGTCAACTGGCGAGTCTAATATTCTTACACAAGTGCACTGATATTATTTATACCATTTTTACAATAATGCAGTAGTCTGCATAACCGTAAATCTTCTATTTTTTGTGAATAAAAAATCAAAATAGAAAGCAAGAGTAATATAAGAGGGGCCTAAAGATGCAACTAATGAACAGAGAAAATCTTATTTTAGTGCCAGGAATGTCTGCATTGCTTATTCTGGACACTATTTTGAAATTGACATTTTTTATTTTGCATGAAATTGGCCAAATTGCCAATTTCTGACCACTTTAATGGGTAGTTGAAATCGGTAAATTGTTGGTGTCTTGAACTCAATCGATAGAACAAATGGAGTTCTAAAGAAATAGCTATGAGTTTGGTCGACTGGAACAATGGAATTGGCCAAAAATAGGGCTCAAAGTCGGCAAAATCGCTGATGCGTATATATCGCCGAGATCACTAACTTCGCGAGAGCGTAATTCCGTAAGTTTTCCATCAAATTTCATACTTTTGGTGTCATTACCATCGGGAAAAGATTCTTTATCATTTCATAAGAAAAAAATTCTTTTTTTTTTTAATATTTTGCGACACCAGGAGACACCTCAGGATTTGGGGTTGCGACAGTCAAAGGGTTAATGCCACTAGGACCAGGTTGAGTCACTGGACCTCTGCCTCACAAAATAAGTGTCCAGAAAGGTCTGTTTCTGGCGGTTCTTTAAAATGTCCCTAAAATGTGACAAGACATTGTCATTGAACATGTCGCATACATGGCCTGCAACAGCTTTGTCAGGGTGATGCTCCTCCACAAAACTTTCCATCTTAGTCCACATTGCACACATCTCCTTAATCTCTGAAGAAAGCAACTTCTCTGAAGCAATTTCCTGAGCTGTGGTCTGTTGCTGTTGCAGATGAAGCTCTTGCAGCTCTGTAGTGGTTAGCTCTTCATCGTGGTCCTCCACCAACTCTTCCCCATCCTCACCACTAACATCCAACCCCATGGACATCCCCAATGCCACAATGGTTTCCACAACTGGCATAGG
>WNWK01057350.1:0-10765 GCA_009830355.1 Cherax destructor
TACATCATTTATAGTCAATAAGTATAATATGTAATCTACCTGTTTATCCAGGGAATCATCAGGGAGGTTACAGTGCATCTGCATCAAGGGGTACAGCTTCTGTCTGTACAAAGCCTTGTATCACAGGAACAATCCAGGCATCAAAATTTGATGACTGCCAATAGAAAGCATTGCATTATATTATTATTTAGTCATATATGAAAATATGTACATTGATAAGAAGCAAAAGATAAAGTAAGATTCTATCTAAGGGTTAGGACAAAAAAAGTCTTGAAATACACCTCAATTAACCCTTTGACTGTTTCTGGTCAAATATATACATCTTACGAGCCATTTTTTTGACATATTAAAATGCGTAAATTCTAGGGCTTCAAATCAAGCAGGAAAAGCTGGTAGGCCTACATGTGAGAGAATGGGTCTGTGTGATGGGTGTGCGCACTATAAAAAAATTGGGGACTCAGTGGTGCATTTTGGGAACGCCATATTGGTAGTCCTTGTTCACCATGCCTCGTGGTAAGCAGTACCTACCCCCCGGGGGAATTGGAGGTCTTCTCTTCCCAAGTGATAGTTCTAACAGCGATGGAAATGCAAGTGAACGTGAATTTCATGGTTTTCAGGAGAGTGTGGCTGAAAGCAGTGCCCAGGATAACGTAATTAGTGATGAAACCCAAATGACCCTCAACCTTCCACCTCTGGTGCTGGGCCGTCTCATTCGCGTTCACCTGTACCAGGATGAAAGAGGAAACTATTTCCCCATGTACAGGACTCGGATGTGAGCAGTGAAAGTGATAGTGATTTCCAAGCTATTGAAAGCAGTTCTAGTTGCGACAGTGAGGGGGAATATTCTCCATTAAAGCGGCATTATGTACGACACAGCATGCATTCTGGTAGTGTGCCATATGCCATTCCAAGGAAAAGGAGTAAATCTCGTAGTACATCCCGTGGCCCTACACCACAAACTGATAATGAAGATGACGATGTTATTGTTACAATGGGGATGTGTAATGTGCATGGGGCAGCAGGTGGTGGTAGTGGTGGTGTTGGCGGTGGCATGAGTCATGTGGCACCAGCAGCCGACCACGCTGCTAACTCAGCACAACCACAACCAGCCTCAACCACCCCCACACTCCTACAACCTGCACAACTACAACCACCTGTCAATATCCAGTACCCACCAGCAGACCATATCTGGGATTGGCAGCAAGGTGACAATTTTGTTCCCAATCCCCATCACTTTGATGAAACACAAAGTGGAATATGGCCATCATGTACACTTGGGAACAATGCCACTGAACTGGAATGCTTTCAGTTATTCTTCGATGAACCCCTGATGGAAATTATTGTCAGGGAAAGCAACACATACCATGAGTACACCATGGTAAACACAATTCTTTCACCCAGATCACGCCTACACCAGTGGAAGGACACAACTGTGGCAGAGATGATCTGTTCTTTGCCACAATAATGCTTATGCCACGTGTGTACAAGCACACTGTCACCACATATTGGTCGACAGACCACCTGATTTCAACCCCATCTTTCAGTGACATTATACCAGTGAATCGATTTCTGCTACTGTTACGTATGCTACACTTCTCAGATAAAACAAGGCCTGACAGAAACGACAGGTTATATAAGATCAGGAATGTGTTTATGTACCTGAAACAAAAGTGCTGTATGTATTTTTATCCCTTCAGGAAGCTTGTTATTGTTGAGTTTTTTATTTTGTTCGAAGGCAGACTGTCGTACAGTATATACCAAGCAAGAGGAAACGCTTTGGTATAAAGTTATTTGTACTGTGTGAGTGCAAAAGTGGTCTGGTTTTGGATATAATTGTGTACACTGGCAGTAATACATTGAGAGATACCAGGAAGTTATTGGGTATCTCTGGTGATGTGGTTAGAACAATGATGGAACCATATCTTGGTAAGGGGCATATATTATATACTGATAACTGGTACACAAGCCCCTTACTCAGTGATTTCTTGCGAGTGAACATGACAGACATGTGTGGCACAGTGCGTGAAATCGTAAGCATATGCCTAGGTTCGACGCAGGGACTTTAAGAGGTGAGGGGCAGGCGTTTGCTGCCAATGACATCATGGTATTTCGGTGGCATGACAAACGTGATGTCACATTGCTGACATCAGTTCACCGACAAGAAATGGTAAACAGTGGCAAGCATAATAGAGAAACCAATGAACCCATTCTAAAACCTGCAGCTGTGATGGACTACAACCTCAATATGCGCTTAGTGGACAAATGTGACATGCAGACTGAGTTTGCTGATTGGGTTCGCAAGAGTTATAAGTGGTACATAAAACTTTTTCCATCTTGATATTTCCATGCTGAATGCTTATAATATGTATAAGTTGAAGACCAACAACAAACCCAAATATGGTGAATTTTGCTTGTCAGTCGTCAGACATAAAATATTTAAGTACCAAGGAACAACACCTGCAATAGACCAGCGCCAACGAAATTATCAACACATACCCTCTCGTCTGAGAAATGGTGATCACTACCCCATACAACTGCCTCCTACTACATTCAAGAAAACTGCTCAGAAGAGGTGTTATGTCTGTGCACATACCACAAAACGCCCACAAAAACGAAGAGACACTTGTTTTATGTGTGAGGAGTGTAAAATACCACTCTGCATATACCCATGTTTCAAAGAATTCCACAAGCTGCAGCAGTTCTAGGAAAGTGTCCAGTGACTGTACATTTGTATATATTATAGAGAGTGCAAAAGAAGAGCGGATGAAAGAATGGGAGAGGCTCTGTCAAGAAATTTTGCTGAAAACAAGAAAAAATTTTGGAGTGAGATAAACAAGGTAGAAAGCCTAGGGAAGCGAATGGATTTGTCAGTTAAAAACAGAGTAGGGAGTTAGTAGATGGGGAGCTGGAGGTATTGGGTAGATGGCGGGAATATTTTGAGGAACTTTTAAATGTCAATGAAAAAGGAGGCGGTAATTTCATGTACTGGCCAGGGAGGTACAACATCGTTTAGGAGTGAAGAAGAGCAGGATGTGAGTGTGGGGGAGGTGCGTGAGGCATTACGTAGAATGAAAGGGGTAAAGCAGCTGGAATTGACGGAATCATGACAGAAATGTTAAAAGCAGGGGGATATAGTGCTGGAGTGGTTGGTATTTTTGTTTAATAAATGTATGAAAGAGGGAAGGTACCTAGGGATTGGCAGAGAGCATGTATAGTTCCTTTATATAAAGGGAAGGGGATAAAAGAGAGTGTAAAAATTATAGGGGAATAAGTTTACTGAGTATACCAGGTAAAGTGTATGGCAGGGTTATTATTGAAAGAATTAGAGGTAAGACAGAGAGTAGGATTGCAGATGAGCAAGGAGGCTTTAGAGTGGGTAGGGGATGTGTAGATCAAGTGTTTACAGTGAAGCATATATGTGAACAGTATTTAGATAAAGGTAGAGAAGTTTTTATTGCATTTATGGATTTAGAAAAGGCATATGATAGAGTGGATAGGGAGCAATGTGGCAAATGTTGCAAGTGTATGGAATAGGTAGTAAGTTACTGAAGGCTGTAAAGAGTTTTTATGAGGATAGTGAGGCTCAGGTTAGGGTGTGTAGGAGAGGGAGATTACTTCCCGGTAAAAGTAGGTCTTAGACAGGGATGTGTAATGTCACCATGGTTGTTTAATATATTTATAGATGGGGTTGTAAAGGAAGTAAATGCTAGGGTGTTGGGAGAGGGGTGGGATTAAATTATGGAGAATTTAATGCAAAATGGGAGTTGACACAGTTACTTTTGCTGATGATACTGTGCTTATGGGAGATTCTAAAGAAAAGTTGCAAGGTTAGTGGACGAGTTTGGGAGAGTGTGTAAAGGTAGAAAGTTAAAAGTGAACATAGATAAGAGTAAGGTGATGAGGGTATCAAACGATTTAAATAAAGAAAAATTGGATATCACATTGGAGAGAGGGATTATGGAAGAAGTAAATGTTTTCAGATATTTGGGAGTTGACGTGTCAGCGGATGGGTTTATGAAGGATGAGGTTAACCATAGAATTGATGAAGGAAAAAGGTGAGTGGTGCATTGAGGTATCTGTGGAGACAAAAACGTTATCCATGGAGGCAAAGAAGGAATGACGAAAGTATAGTGGTACCAACACTCTTATATGGGTGTGAAGCATGGGTTGCAAATGCTGCAGCGAGGAGGATGCTGGAGGCAGTGGAGATGTCCTGTCTAAGGGCAATGTGTGGTGTAAATATTATGCAGAAAATTCGGAATGTGGAAATTAGGAGAAGGTGTGGAGTTACTAAAAGTATTTGTCAGAGGGCTGAAGAGGGGGTTGTTGAGGTGGTTTGGTCATTTAGAGAGAATGGATCAAAGTAGAATGACTTGGAGAGCGTATAAATCTGTAGGGAAGGAAGGCGGGGTAGGGTCGTCCTAGAAAAGGTTGGAGGGAAGGGGTAAAAGAGGTTTTGTGGGCGAGGGGCTTGGACTTCCAGCAAGCATGTGTGAGCGTGTTAGATAGGAGTGAATGGAGATGAATGGTTTTTGGGACATGACGATCTGTTGGAGTGTGAGCAGGGTAACATTTTGTGAACAAACAAAACAAACAAAACAAACAAATTTTATTTCATTGCAGGTTACATGGGTATTGGAAGTTACAATGTAAATTGAGTGCAAGGAGAGCCACTGACATGCCATGGCATTAGGGGCAGCTTATTCTAGTCCTTAAAAACTAGGTACTTAATATTAGAGAAATTTATTGAGTTTATTCTAGTTAAAAATTATTTTCAAAATTACAATATGATGAAATTTTACTGTTTAAATTATTATATAATGATATTAGATCTTAGATTGTTACAGGTGTTAAGATTCTTGAATGATAATATGGAATTGAGATTATCTTAAGGAAAATAACATTGAGCATTTTTGACATTAACTTATAATATGAGTAGGGGGTAACATAATAGTAACATATTATTAAAAATTGAGATTATCGTATAGGAAAGTAACAATGAGCATTTTTCAAAGTAGTTTATAGCATGATCATTTAGGTTTGGGTGAGTAGGTGGTTTTGAGTTGAGTCTTAAATTGATTTTCAGACAAGATTATCTTAATATTTACTGGTAATGAATTCCAGATTCTGGGGCCCTTTATGTGCATAGAATTTTTACATAGGTTGATATGAACACGGGTATATCAAAAAGTGATCTGTGTCGTGTGTTGTGGTCATGGGTCCTATTAAAGTTGGTGAGGAGAGTTTTGAGCAGAGGTTTATATTAGAGTGTAAAGTTTTATATATGTAGTAGGCACAAGAGTAAGTATGAATGTTCTTTACGGTGAGTAGTTTGAGACTTTTGAATATTGGTGGAGTATGCTGTCTAGAGTGGGAATTTGTTATCATTCTGACTGCGGCCTTTGTTGTGTTATGAGTGGTCTAAGGTGATTTAACGTTGTTGATCCCCATGCACAGATTCCATAGGTGAGATACGGGTAGATAAGTGAATGATAGAGTGCAAGGAGAGCTGATTGAGGTACATAATAGCGTATCTTTGATAATATGCCTACTGTCTTCGAGATTTTCTTGGAAATTTGTTGTATATGTGTTTGGAATTTAAGGCTACTGTCAAGGTGGATTCCTAGGAATTTTCCCTCTGTGAGTCTTGTGATGGGTGTACCATTAAGTGTTATGTTAAGTGGAACATTTGTGACTTTGCTTCCAAACTGTATGAAGTAGGTCTTGTCAGTATTGAGAGTAAGCTTGTTAGTCGTCATCCATGTTGATATTTTCTGTAATTTGGCATTAACAGTGTTGGCCAGTATAACTGGATTTGGGTGAAGAAGACATATGTTGTGTCATCTGCAAATAAAATGGGTTTGAGTAGTTGTGATGCATTGGTAGGTCATTTATGTAAATGAGGAATAGGAGTGGCCCCAGGACACTTCCTTGAGGACTCCGATTGTAATTGGTTGTGTGGAAGAGTTCTCTCCATTTGTGTACACGTATTGGCTTCTGTTGGTGAGGTATGATTTTAGGTAGTTGAGTGGGTGCCCCCTTATACCATAGTGTGCTAATTTTGTGAGCAGTAAATCATGGTCGACTGTATCAAAAGCTTTGCGGAGATCAATGAAGATTCCCAGTGGGACTTCTTTTTTCTCAAGTGCTGTATATATTAACTCCAACATGTGTGTAATAGCATCGTTTGTGCTCTTGTTTGTCCTGAATCCAAATTGACAGGGGTTGAGTACATTGTGTGAGACAAGGTAGGAATAGATTTGTCTATGAATTAATTTTTCGAAGATTTTAGAAAGCAATGGTAAATTAGAAATTGGTCTATAATTATTCAGGTCTGTTTGATCACCTCCTTTGTGGATCGGGGTGACCCTAGCTATTTTGAGAATTGATGGAAAGGTAGAGGCTTCAATGGATTTATTGAATAGTGTTGCTATGATTGGTGACAGTACCTGTGAAGCTTTTTTGTACATAAAAGTTGGTAGGCTGTTTATGTCTCCTGCCTTGTTTTTAAGGGTGTTGATTATGAGTGAGACTTCAATTGGGTTGGTAGGAGCTAGGAATAGCGTATTAGGGTAGGTGTTTGTGAGGTAGTCTGTTGGACGGGTGTTTGAGCTTGGGATTTTACTCGCTAGATTCTTTCCTATAGAGGAGAAGAAAACATTAAGTCTGTTTGCTGTCTCAGTAGGTGAGAGTAGGTTCATCTGCTCTTGATAATTTGATGGTGTTGTTTTTCGCTATCTTATTATTTCCTAGAATTGCAGATAGGGTCTTCCAGGTCTTTTTCATATCACCTTTTATGTTCGGGAGTCTGTTCTCATAATACAATTTTTTTGATCTCCTTATCAGGCTGGTAAGGGTTGATGAGTAGCGTTTGGATTGTTCTCTGGTTATTAGACCCCTTCTGTATTGTTTTTCATATTGGTGCCTTTTTTTAATGGATTTAAGGATGCTGGGTGTTAGCCAGGATTGTTAAGTCTCTTAGCTGTGATCTGTTTATTTTTTTTAGGGCAATGTTTGTTATAGAGGTGGTGGGTTTTGTTAAGGAAATTCTTGATGCATTCATTAGTATCTGTATATGTTTCTAACTCATTATGCCAGTCAATGTTAATCATAGCTGTTATAAAGTTATTTACAGCTGACTCATTATGTAGTCTGAAGGTAACTTTTGTAATATCTAGGGGCAATTTACCAAGATTAGTTATGAGAAAGGTCGGATAGTGGTCTGTGGTTGTCTGTGATGATGCCTGATTTTAGAGGGGGTATAGTATTAGTCCCGATGTGGTCTAGTAGTGAGGTACTAGTCTCGGAGATTCTTATAGGTTTTGATATTGTTGGTAGTAACAAGCAGTTGCTCATAGTGTTTGTGAATTCTGTTACTTGTGGGTCCTGGTCATGTAGGAGATTTATATTGAAGTCTCCTGTGAGCAGCAAATGTCTTTGTTCATGTGTGCATCAGTTATTAGGTTACCTAGTTTTTCACTAAATTGGTGAATGTTTGACTGTGGTAATCTGTAGATGTTTATCACTGTGAGGGGTTTTTGCAGGTCTTTTGATTTAAATTTAGCTATAATATATTCTCCATGCTCATCCCTTATGCAAGAGTTATTGATACATTCAAGTTGATCTGAGTAATATATAGCTATTCCACCCTCGCTGATCTGTCCTGCAATTGTGAATGGCTTTTAACCTGGGATGCCATAGACATCTGTAGTATCAGGCTTCAGCCAGGTCTCAGTGAGTGTGATGATTGACATATTGGTCTGGAGGATTGGAGTAGTGCTGTGAGGTCATCATAATGTTTGCTCAAAGATCTAACATTGTAATTGAAGATAGTTATGTTATTGTTGGCTCTGAGTAATGTCTTTGCTTGATCTGCTGTGTAATAGTTACAGTTGCTGTTGGAATCATGTAAGTCATTTAATAATAGGTTGATATCAGGATCAATTCCTGTAATCATAAGATTTGATGTGATTCTATAACTAGACCTGAGAAGAATAGATAATACTAAACTTAAATATGATACTAGAATAAATGCTTAGGAACTATTTGATTATTACAAATTTTTTAAAAAGAGTTTGTAGAGATACAGAATTATTTGACAGAGTTCTTGCACGTGAATTTGTACCTTAGTCAATTTATACAAATGCAATTAATTGAACTATGGTAGTTTACTAAAGCTGGGAATAAAGGAGCTAGGGAAAATGATAGCAAACAATGAAAGTAAAAATAAATTAAGTACCTGAGTTAGCACCTTAATTATTATAATAAAATTAATAAGAGAACTGTGGCAGTTAGATTTTTAGATAAAATCTAGAATATAATAGTAAACAATGAGGGTTAACACTTTAGGGAATATAATAGTAAATAAAAAGAGTAAAACACTTTAGCACCAAAAATAGCACCTTAATTACAAGTTAACACTTTAGGGAATATAATAGTAAAAAAAAAAAGTAAAACACTTTAGCACCAGAATTAGCACCTTAAGTAAAAGGAATTATTGGATGAAAGGCAGTACTAGGTATTGATTTGCTGGGAACTATTTCAAGAGAATATATAAATGGGGATTAAATTAAATGGACAGATAAGTAAAAATGATATAAAATTAACTTAGAAGCAAGATTTGATTTATATTATAAAGTTAAGCAAGTAATAGCACTAAAAATAAAGTACATAGTGTATGAGGTAGTTGGTACTAACTAGTATATAGTACAAAAAAATTTCACAAAGTAGTAGTAACATACACTAATACACCACACGTATATTATGTTTGAGGACAATAGGCCTAATCAGTAATGGTAATGTCAGCTTGTCTAAGGAAGTTGGTGAGATCACGTTGTTTGATATAAAAATTGCTGACCTGTTGATACTTTTGAACTAGTATTTTCCCATCACGAGCGAAAGCACTGATGGTTTTGTTCCCCCAGTTTAAGTTTCTCAGCCTAAACAGAAGGTTTTGACGTTTCCTGGTTAGGCACTTTCGTTGTGTATACCCCAAATTTCATTGTAATTGCTGATTTAATTAATTCTTTTTTACCCTTAGAAAAAAATTTTTGATCATTATACTAGGTTTACCTTGTTTTCCTAGCAATCGTGTTTCCGTTTTTCATTCCTTTGCACATTAACTTGTAGGTGGTCTTGTAATATGCTGATAGCAGTTTCCTTGCACTGGGATTGAGTTATGTCTCTGGGAATGTGGTTGCTGTTTATTATAACTGCATCAGACAAGTTATTTTTCCCGGTTTTGTCATCTTGAAAATCAAGATATTCATCAAGTAATTTTCATTTGTTATTCCAGTCATGATTGCTGCTTCCCACCTTCATATTCAAAAGTTGTTATTTGATGTGTGACTGGTTATTACTGTTTGTAAAAGTATTTTGTGTCAGTACTTCCCCATGTAATCTTCTCTTCAAGGTTTGGATCTTGATCTCAAGGTTGGTTGGGTTGGATTCATATTTCACTAGTTTGCCCGTGTCTTTTTTTTCCCGCTTCAAAGGGGAAAAGATGTATTCCCCAATAGTATCAGGAGTAGTCATACCTTGATGCCCAAGGGGAAAGGGAAACCTACGAAATTAATTGATTTAGTTGGACCCTTTAGTCCTGGAAATGGGAAGTACAATGCCTGCACCAAAGGAGGTTGAGATAGTGACGCTGGGGGGACTATTCTTGGCCCAACCCTATCTGAGCTCCTCTGCAAAGGAAAAGTAAATTTTGTATGAGTGTGGTGAAAGTGTTGAATGATGATGAAAGTATTTTTTTTTTTTGGGGATTTTCTTTCTTTTTGGGGCCCCCCCGGTGGGAGACGGCCGACTTTTGAAAAAAAAAAAAAAAAAAAGTAATAAAAATTTTTTTTATTGTTTGTGTAAACAAGTTTTGTAAACAATATACAGTGGACCCCGAGTAAAGAACCCGGAAATCGTACAATTATGTAACTATAATATTGTAAGTGCTTGTGGAAGTGTATTTTTGGGGTTCTGAAATAGACAACCTCGTGACATTATTCCTTAAGGGAGTAAATTCGTTGGGAATGGCACTGAGCAGGCTTCTGGAATGAAGTTTTTCGTTCTCGGGGTCCACTGTAGAGTGGACCCCGAGTTCAAACACCTCAGAAATCGAACAATTATGTAAGAGTAATATTGTAAGTGTATTTTGGGGGGCTGAAATGGACTAACCTACTTGACATTATTCCTTAAGGGAGTAAATTGTTGGTAATGGCATGAGCAGCCTTCTGGAATGAATTATGACCGAAACTCAGGTCCACTGTATTAACAATAATGTTTGTGCGCTTATTGTGTTGCATCAACAAGTGTATACAGTGGAACCCTGATGATCATTCCAAATAACGATTTTTTGGGTAACGATTGTTTTTTTCGGTCAATATTTTTTCGTGAGCGATCTTTACTCGGGTAGCGATACGTACCAGACCTGTCCGCCTGCCCTGCGCTTGGGCCTCAGCCCAGGACAGCAGTCTCGCGTTGTTTACACTTAGTGAACAATACCCAGCGCGCTCTTTCAAACATTCCAATAAGTGGACCCCCAGCTAACGAGAAATTTATTCCAGAAGCCTGGTCAAGTGCCATTACCAACAAATTTACTTCCTTAAGAAATAATGTCACGTAGGTTAGTCTAATTCAGACCCCCAAAAATACACTTCCACAAGCACTTAAAAATTATACTTACATTTGCACGATTTCGGGGGTTCGTTAGGCGGGGTCCACTGTTTTTTTGTCTTTTTGGTGGCATGATTGTCACTGGAAATAATACCAT